>JASSUY010010963.1:47747-63056 GCA_032466535.1 Forpus xanthops
GTAAGGGTGGTGAGGCACTGGAATGGGTTGCCCAGGGAAGTTGTGAATGCTCCATCCCTGGTGGTGCTCAAGGCCAGTTTGGACAGAGCCTTGGGTGGCATGGTTTAGTGGGAGGTGTCCCTGCCCATGGCAGGGAGGTTAGAACTGGGTAATCTTAAAGTCCTTCCCAACCCTAACTATTCTATGATTCTTTGATTCTATGGCTCATTGCATAGAGGCTGAAGCGATCAGAAGGGCCTTTTCTGCCCAGCTCCTTTCACACCACTGCTTTCGATCACAGCATCCACATGCATTCTCTCCAGCAGGTTTTAGTGGCCAGGGGTACAGTTCTCAGCTAGCACAAGAGGAGGGGAAATCAGGTCAGGTCTCTGGATCACTGCCTCTTCCAAAAGGACTGGGGGCCAGGCTGTCAAATAGTCCCAATTTCCACGCCAGCATCGCAGAGGATGTGTTGTGTGTGAACTGGCTTTAGAAAAATCCAGCTTTGGTGCACAGCAGCCCAGTGAAATAAGCACAAAGACAGAAGATTTATGGACATGTTACTTTCTTAAGGCTCTGTTTCCCCTCCAAAAACTACTTCTGAAGCAGTACTTGTGCAGAGTTGCTGTGTAAGCAAGAAGTGTTATTACTTTGACCACCATGACAATCAGCTGATGGAGAGGTGAAACAAAGTGTCTGGAGGGCAACCCAGCTCACTCTACTGGGGGGGGGGGGTGGAGCCTCCAGATCATGTGACTTTTGGGACATGGCTTCTATGTGAATGGTTTTCAAATCTTTCAGTGTGAATTTGCTTCCCGATTTTGTCAAACACCCAAACACTGAAAAGCCTTTTCCAGGAAATGTCATTACCAGGATGCTTTAATCTCACACGAGTTTTGTAAGAACAGGCCAAATGACAGGAGGAATGGAAAAATGCTCAAGAACTTGTGGTCAGTTAACAGGGCACTTTGTGAGCTGAACACATCATAAATTTGGGGATTAGCTAGCAGCAGTAACTGTCCACCTCAGTGTAGGATGTTGGAACCTGTGTTACCATTTGCTATTAAAAGCATATGTTAGTGATATAAAAGCATTCATCACAATAGTCGTCCCATAAAAACAAACAGGAAAATTTCCATCAGCTTCTAGGTGGCCAAAAGAGTTTCAGTACAGGGAGAAGAAGCCAGATAAGTAAAGCAGGATCATGGAGAATATTCTATATAAGCAAAGACATAGAGAGTAGGTTTGAATTAGACATCAGGAAGAAGTTCTTCCCTGTGAGGGTGCTGAGGCACTGGCACAGGCTGCCCAGAGAAGCTGTGGCTGCTCCATCTCTGGAAGTGTTCAAGGCCAGATTGGGCAGGGGTTGGAACTGGATAAGGTTTAAGGTTCCTTCAACCCAAACCAACTTATGACCCTGTTTCCTAGAAGAATACAAATCTGCTGGCTGGCTCCAAAAGAGAGGTGATACAATCAACAGAAACAGAGGTTAAAGTCCTTTTGGGTAACCAGATGTTGTGCCAGTCCTGAGGAACTCCAGAAGGCTCTCATAAAAGTGAGTGAGTGTACATAAAGTCAGCAGTGAGCAAGAGACCTCAAAGTCATCACTGGTAGTTTACACTCCTATGCAACAGCAGCAAAAAGAGCCAACAAACTGTTTGGTATCCTTGGGAGGTGAATGGAGATGTAGGCTAGGATTTTTCTGCTTAAATGAATTCTCAGAGCATGGCCTGCAGCTCTATGCATCTCAGAACTGTGGTGGATGCTGTGAAGGTGCATGGCAGGGCACTGAAACTGATCATGGCTGTGGAGCAGCTGCTGCATGAGGAGAGGCTGGATTAACTGTTTACCAAGTGCCTGTATGGATGGATACTGGTGCTGACACAAGAAGGGAGATGTGTGGGGGCAGGAATGGTGGAGGAAATGTTGAACTGCTTCTTTTGGCAGCTAATTGCTTCTGGTTGTTTAAAACAAACGAGAAAGCAGTTTTAGACTGCATCCTGGACACAGACCAATCCATTTCCAGTTCTTTTACTAATATGGATCAATCTAAATTTCTTATGCCCTAACCAAGGTTTAGTTTGCTCCTACTCTGAAAAGCAATCTGTGTCCTGGAAGAATGAGGTTTAGTGATGCTTAAAAAAGCAGCATATTCTCCAAAATCTTAAATCTATTCTCAAGCTCTTCCATCCCAAATCATAACTTTTAGTCTGTAATCCTGAAAGAATCAGAGTAAGATACAGAATCAAAGCCAGAGGTTTTCCTTATCTGATTTTCTAGGTTGTCAAAACAGGCTTTGCACTGAGTGAAACCACTCAGAAAGATTCACCCTATTTGAGATTGTATAACCCTTGGCATGTAGAGGAGGAGCAATTTTGAAAAAAGATTTTCATTGTTCGTGCACAATGGACTTATATTTAGCTAAGAAACCCATGTTTTAAATTCAAATTCTCTTGGAGAAACAATAGCTTAAATTAGAGGGACAATGTTTGCACAACTCTGAGCAACTCTGAAAACATTTGGCAGATTCCGGACATTTCACTGCCCACTCCTTGGGTTGCTCCATGCACAGATCTACCCCTTTGCATGCTGCACAGAGATGATGCTATTTCCACACCAAATTTTCCACAGATTTATTTACTGTCCTGTGTTGCTTTTGGCTATGGCTTTGATAAGATTTGCTATTTTTGTTGTTGTTGGCAGCCCTACATATCTTCAGAGATGAAGCTTTCTAAAAATAAAAATATTTGCCATTACCACAGTGCTTTTCATATAAGGTCGTCAAATCGCCTTTAAAACTGAATATAATTGTTCCTCATCCACTTTACACAAGGAGTAACAGATGAACAACCTTGCTAAGATGCCAGTGTGTTGGGAAATGGTGATTCCCTTCTACCTAGGGGAAAGAGTGATGGCAAAACCCTCACTTCTCACTGGTAAAAGTGGTCTTTCCTCTAAAAGTCTATTTGTACCGGTGACATTTGCCTTGAGTACCTCTCATGTTTTTGTAAAGCAAAGTGAGGTTGTGGTGCCATGGCTGGAGCACTATGGCTTGTTTCTGAGCAGAAGCACTAAATGTGGTGCTGGGGAAATGCCAGTTGCTTTGGCAGATGCTGTGATTAAACCCATTGTTGGTGGATGATTGTCTTCCTAGCACCACCAGATTGATCTTTGAGGCTTTGTCTAACCATCTTTGTTCCTCATTGTAAACT
This sequence comes from Forpus xanthops, assembly GCA_032466535.1. Lineage (NCBI taxonomy): Eukaryota > Metazoa > Chordata > Aves > Psittaciformes > Psittacidae > Forpus > Forpus xanthops. The sequence continues at coordinate 50,939 of JASSUY010010963.1, forward strand.
TGGAGTTCAAAGGCCAGTTCTACCTGTAAGTAAAAGTAGTGGTTTAACCACCTTTTTGTTCCCACTAACTAAATAGGTGGGAAGGACAAATAAAAGCATTTTTTTTCCAGGAGACAAAGGAACAGACTGGAATGGGATGTGCTGATGGAGCCAGCCTTTCTCTGTGGGACTGGGATTTCACCTTGTGTGGAGCTTGATCATTGGGATAATGTGTCAAAAATGCTTCAGCAGCAACCACAGAAGATACTGCCTGAGGACAAGACTGTTTTAGCACCATAGCTGTACCCAGCACAAAATTGTTCCGCTCCTGAGGCCAAAGCGAAAGGAAGTGTCCTCAGATGCTATTGCGACAGCTGCGATAAATCATATTTGATCCTATTTTGGGATGTAAGAGAGACAACAGTTTAAATGCACAGTTCAGTTTGGTTAAACATGGCACAAATTCCTCTATTTCTGGATTTCCTGTCCCTAATTTTGTCACATTGCTCTTCATGGAAACCCTGTAAGTATTTCTTTTTGAGGTTGCTGAATCCTCTCCCTCGGGAGCCTGTAGTAGATGACTTGGAAAGTACAATGTGTGTAAGAGAACATTGCTGCAGGCAAGCAACTCAAATAGAATGGAAACATCTTGGCCTCATAAAAAGAGTTTGTGCTTTGGAAACTGAACTATCCTCCCTTCCCCACAGATATTCCCACAAGGTCAGAACTGGAGTAAGGGGCAGCACATGGAGACAGTCCCATTGCTGCTGACTGTGCACAGCATGAGTAGAGGGTGTCCGTCCACCTCCACCAGCACTGTCCCATTTATAGTTAACACAAAGAACCTTCTTCCAGGTTTGACACAATTCAGTAGCTCTGATCATCCTGATGATAAATATTTCTACCCATCCCTGGCTTCCCAGGGGATATTTTCCTATGCTCTGTGTTTTGGTATGCACTGTGTGAAGTACTATTTGTCAACTCAACAACATTTCTCACCCCTTTTCCTCTGGGTTTACAATAGATGCTGTTGTAATTCGTAGTGCTGCACTCTGAAAGAGCCATTTTTGTGAATCTGCTGAAACGGGGATGCGTGGTGCAGAACCGCAAAGGACTACTTTGTGCCAAACCACTGTCCCACTCCATCATCACCCTTGGTGTCATCATAACCTTTTTGTGGGTGCTTACAACCACTGAGAAGACTCAGGACATGCAGAGCCCCAGCATCCACTTGGAGGTGTTTCTGCACTCTGGGGTGGCCGTGGTTTGCCTTGCTGGGTGGTTTAGTGATGTCCCCCAGCTCCACGCCTGTGACAGTGATACCTTCCTCCAGTTTCATATACAGCACCCATCCCCCAGGGCACTATCCCACCTCCATGGGCCAAGGGAATTGGAGCACGAATCAGAGCACATCTGGTCCCACCATCCCCACAGCTGCATGGACCAGGGTCCCAAAAAGCCGCAGTAACCCCACCAGAGCCCTTGACAGCACAGCGCCACATCGGCGACCGGGGCGAGGGCTCCTCGCAAGGTCCGACTGTCCGCCCCCGAGGCGAGACGCGAGGGGAAGCCGCAGCACTGCGCGGAGGGGGAACGAAATACCGGGGGAACTCTGCAGGCGCGGCACAGGGTGTACCCGGCGCCGTTTGCGAGACGCACTGGCGGAGCCCGGCCCCGTTTGAAGGTTGCGCCACCTGCCGCTGTCAGTTGGGCGGCCGCGTCCCAACATGGCGCGGGCGGCGTCGGGCGGATGGAAATACTGATGACGGTCCGGAGACTCGCCTCCATCTGTACCATGGTGAGTTCCTGCGCCTGGCCCGGGGCAGCGCCGGGGATAGCGGGCCAGGGGCTCCGCGGCCGGACTCAGCTGCCCAGGTCCCGCGCTGAGGGGTTGAGAAGGGCCCGGCGCGGCCGGGAGCAGGAAGGGCCAGTAAAAGTGGTTAAAAAGCGGGTTTATGGGAGGCACTGCCGCCCGACCTCGTAACCGGGAGCTGGCGGGGCGTCCTGCTGCCCTCACTCTGGGAAGGCGCGGCCGGGCCGCAGCCGGGAACGGGGCGGCCTCGGCGAGGCTGTGCCTGGCAGCGGGAGGGGGATGCTGGGTGGTACTGGAGCAGGGAGCGGCTGCTCGGCGCCACCGGGCTGAGGGGTGCCGAATAAGGAGGGGTTCGGGGTCAGGAGGGGCTGGGAGTCAGGATGCCCCAGTCCCGGGTGGGGAAGGGCTGCTGGGGGCGCACGAGGCTCTGCGGGAAGAAGTGCCCGCTCATGGTGTATGAGCTGCCCGCCTCATGCAGAAGTGTGTCTGGGGCAGGGGGGTGCCTTCCTCCAGAGCGAGAGGAGCTGGGGGTGTTGTCAAACGTCATCTCTTTTCCTGGCTCAGCTCACAGTGGTTAGTCATGATAACTACACTTTGTTTAGTGGTGGTTATAGTAGTCTATAAAACCTCCTCAGTCATCTCATGCGGATGCATATAACTGGGTGTCGTCCGTGTTGGCAGTGGAAATTTAGTGAGAGGGGGACTGATAATTGCATGATTATGCAGAATCTGTAATGAAGGTACATTGCTGTGTAGAGGCTGGTGAGTGGTTTGTCTGGCACTGAGGCACTGACTCATAGTAAAATATGGCATTTTGTTAACAATGTGCCATCCAGACTTTTCACAGGGATGCTTACTGTAAGTTCAGTCTGTGCGGGCTGAAATTGGTTTGAATTGCTGAAATCCAATGCCAAATCAGGATGAAATTCAGTTTTAGTAGTTTGGTTTTCACAGTACCACATCTCAGTTGCTCCAAGTGGTCAAACTTCAGTTTCAGATCTCATTTGAAACAGCAAAGAGTAGGCTGCAGTGTCAAAGGAGCTCTTGTGTACCAACATGCTGAGACGGGTTTCGCTGTATGTAAAGCACACAGGGGTTTTCTATTTCTGTCACACATTTGGGACTGGATTTGATTAACTTGATTTGGGTTTGATTAAGTTGAGAACTAGATGAAGTGAACCACAGTGGTGCTGTACAAAGCTGCGTGTTTGGACTTTCACAGTAATGCTCTTAACAAGAGAGGTTAATTTTATTTTTTCTTTTAATGTGTGGCAGTAGGCGATAGATAACCTGATCTTAGAGCTCTTGGTGTTGCAGAAGGCTTCCCAGAACTCCCCACTTCACTAATCTCCCTAGATTTTCTTTTTTCCAACATAATCTGTATTTTTTAATTGCCCATCACAAGCACAGGTGAAATTAAGGTCATGAGAAGGTGGCTGAATCATGACTTTGTCTTGGAGTTCTGCACCCCAGAAGCAAGTCATTGTCTCAATCACGTAATATTTTGGAAGTGTTCCCGAGATCAGCTGACTTAACCTCAGATTAACAGGGCAAACATAAGGCAATGCATTTTCCTCTGACCATATAGCCAAACCTGAGTGCTGCCCTCCTGCTGCTTGTGATATGGCCTTAGAGCCTTAGCTGTGTGTACTCAATCTTGGATTCAGTTTTGGTCCTGTGCTTACCTTAGTTTTGATTGGGGTGATAGATGAAAGCTAATCAGACACTTGCACCCTGCTCATGTCCCTTCTGCAGTACAGTGTTCTTTTCAAGAGGAGTCTTTTCACAGTGATGCAGCCTTGGGGGAGCAGGCTCTTGTGACTGTTTTTGTTTCAGGTGTAGAACTTACTGCTTCACTTCTCTGCAGAAAATAGAGGGTCCTGGTAGCACTAGCTGTAGGAAACTTGCCTCTAAATTTCTTCTATAGCTGTTTAATCAAATGCTGTGGAGTTTTACAGCATCGGTGGCTTACGTGTGTGTGTAGCTGAGCTGAAATTACTGTCAGTTTTACCTTCTGCTAGCTCAAGAGAATTAAGGTCTGGGTGTTGCAGTTTAAAATTGAATCAGTTTATTTGCATCTACTTCAGTTAATATCCAGTAAGTAAAAGTACTGTTTGCTTCGTCATAATGTAAACATGAAAAAACCTAAACCTTTGTTATGAAAACATTCAATTACATTAACAAATTCCCTTTGGGCAATTACTTTCTTCAGGAGTATGTTAATATGTAGCGATTGTAGAGCACTTTAAATTTTTTTTTAGTAAAATGCACAGTTTTTACCAGCAGTTCAAGTCATCATCTATGCTTCAGGCTGGAAATGGGAGCACAGGTTTGACATCCTCAAACCCTTCAGTCAGTCAGCAGTATCATCAGAGGTGGGTGTTTCTCTGTTTCTAACATTCCACTCTTCTGCAGTATCTCTTTAAAAATGAAATGCACTGCCTGAACTCATTAGTAGACAGTCATGGAGTAGTAATTTCTATTATACCCCCCTCCTTGAAGTAACTCCCAGGGTTTTGTAGTGTGGATCAGCTCCCAGTGCCTCATGATCTTTGCACTTCCTTGATGTGAGCACCATCTCCTTTTCAGCGATTGTGTAACATTCATGTGGCAACTACAGCCTTGCAAAGGGTGGAAACCTGCAGGAAAATGCTTGTGCACTTGCATGTGATTCATTGCTTGGTAAGGCTGTTCGCACCATGTGGCAGGACAAATCCATAGCTAAGATCTGCCAACCAGAGCTCTGGTCCTCTGCTCTGTCCTTTGACTTAATTTTGTTTTGCAAGCCTTATCTGTAATGTGGACTCCAAGATTTTCTTGTTTTCTTTTTTGGGAGTCACTGCAGAATTAACTGGGGGAGTGAAACAGAAACCACTCTTGAGGCACTTTGTTACCCTTTATGAAAAATGCATAGCTTCTGTTCCAAAAATATTTGGAAGTGATATCTTTGTAGTTCTGTGGAATACACATGGTCACAGACAGATGCAAATCCTCTCTTGACTGAGAAGAGGAGGGCTGAATTTCCATGGTCTGACTGTCAGCTAATGAAGCATGTGCCTGCTGAGGCAGTCAGTTGTAGAAGTGAGGTTTTGAGTCAGGAGGCAGAGGCTTTTTATTGCTTTAACAGTAACTTCGTTTTGTGTTTGCAGAAGCAAAGCAGAGCTCTAGAATGGAGCAAGATGTGAAGTATGGATCTGACTGTTTCCTTTCTGACAGCTTATTTTATGAAAAGTCTGTAGTAAGCTGGTAGCAGAAACATTGGTGTTCCTTGGTAGGCTAATTGGGGACACTTCCCCTAGATTCATGTCTCTTTGTTTGCTAAACCAGTAAGACATGCCCAAAGAACTCAAATCCAGGATACAAATTAGTGGTAGTCTTACTGTACCTCTCTGAATCAGAACGGCCTGGGTATAATTACTAACTTCAGTGCTAGAGATGACTGAATCATTTGTAAGTAATACATTTCCATTTGCCACTTGAATAACTTACACTACTGAATGCTAGCAGAGCTTTCCTGTCAGAGAGGTATGGTGTTTGCCTTACTGCTGTCACCTGTGTTTATAGAACTTTGGTTTAGCTGTTTTTGAGAAATAGCATTTATAGCTGGGAAGATATCACTGAGGAAGTGGAAAGGCAGATAAAGGTAGAGCTAGCTAAGCAGACTTCTGTTTCCAGCTCTGCTTCTTGGTTGTTTTGTAAAGCTGAGGGAAGCAAACATTCATCTTTGCACTTAAAACCCAGCTGGTTAACCTGCCTTGTTTTAGGGGGGGAAAATATGCATAACCCTTTGCAGACAGTTGAGTAGGTTACTTCATGCAAGGTTCTTCCATGTGCTATTCATGCTCTAGTTTAATACTCATGTGTGATGGGTAGTTACTGATGTGTTCTGATTTTGGACTTGTAGCATTTTGGAGATGTGAGCCTGGGCAATGCAGCCAGTCTGCGTTTAATGGCCACCTCATGTGGAGGGTGCACAAGTTTCCTTTGAATGATGCTTAGGATTTTACAGCATCCACTTTTCACAGTGTTGCCCGTCCACTACTTGATGTGTGAAGTTCAAGATAAAATCTTGGATATTTTACAGGATAACCTGTAAAATAGCCTGAGAGCTATACTAGGAAAACCTCCACTCTTAGGGATGTTACTAGGTCACCTGAGAGAAATCCAAGGTCAGGAGAAATCTTGTGGAGCTCTTCTCAGGTGGATGAACCAGCAGTGATCATGTTTGTGATCTCTGAGACAGTGGCTAAGAAGTGGGAAATAGGTTGCTTACAGGACCACATTACAAAAGTTTAGAGTCAAAGCAGTGAAGTGCCTGTACTTCCCTTAATCCAGCATCTTTTCCATCTGTGCTCTTTACTGGAGCCTAGCTTTACTGTCTAATTTTATAGGGCATAAGATACAGAATTTCACAAGTGTATGACCTGCTTTGCCTTTGTGAGGCACAGATCCTGTGGACCTTGCAAGACCAGCTCCTGATTGAATAAACATTTAGTGAAACAGTTTACAAAGCATTCTGTATTAATTTATTTAAAACCACTCTAATTAAGGCGTCAGGTTTTACACACTTCGTAGTAGTAAACTGATTGTGAAATACTATGTTTCCTGCTTTCAGTGTGGTCTCTCTGATACTGGCAGGAGCTGGAGTGCTCTGTAAGCTGTAGTCCGTGTTGCAGAGCACGCAGCACCAGCCTTTCCTGTGTGCACGGAATGACTGTTCAGATAGAGAAGGTTCTGATTTGGAAGTGTGGAGTCTTGAGAAGCCTGTGACATTGTTATACCTGCTCTTTTCAAGATTATCAGTTTGTTTTGCATGCATAAGCATGGGAGGTGCTAGAATCCAAAGTTCAATTTACCATAATTTGTTATACCTGGAATGGCAGCCTTCCTGGGTGCATGAAAAGGGATAATTTCATACCCTAAATCATAGTGAGTGATAGCTGAGCTGCCAGCTCTCTATCTTACTTCAGTGCTACACAGCAAGGCATTTTCAAAGGCAGGGAAGCAACATCTAATTCTGTGTTTAGGAAACCACAACGGTATGTTCTGTGAGCTTCCAGAAGTACAACCCTAGCTCTACTCCTTTCTGCACTCCCCCACATGGTGATTTTCACAGTTGTGAAGCTGGAGCTATTATCATGGCTAATACAGCAAAGTAAGTGCAGGTATACTTCATGAGATGCATCATCTCATTCAGATCTCTTTCCTGAAAGGTTTTAAGTAGCTCTGGCTTGGCCAGCTTGTTCTTTTTTTTCCCCTTCTTGGGTGTTTTTGGTTTAGTTTGTTTGCTCACTCTTTAAATACCAATTTTGAGTTATGCAGAATATTTAACCAGCTCTTCTCATCATGAAGGCTACATGATGGTGTCTTTTGGGGCCTTTCTGTGCCACTTGAAAGCTGCTTCACAGCTTTTTTTTGTTAAGAATGCGTTGAATGAATAATTAGAGACTTCGTATACCAGCTATGTTCTGGACACTGATGTGTCTCCGAGATGTCTTTCCCTTTTTTGCCTTTCTTTAAGGGAAATGTCTTTTGCAGGCAGGTACATGTGTGTTCTCAGTGAGAAGAAGCTGGTTCCAATCCAAAGGCTGAGTTAGTGTTGAGCCCAAGCTAGTATATCATAAGGGATTTTGATTTCAACAGGCTGTTCACTCATCGTGCTCTGCAGCTTCTGAGCTTGCAGCTGTAATGGAATTTGAGAGAGATCCTAAGTTGCAATGCTTTAATTATTGCATTTGAACTGAATGATATTAATTGCAATGGCAGAAGGATAAAAGACTTGTGTAAAAAGCATGTAATGGGGAAATTAATATTTTGCACTGAGCTAAAAAAACACTGCCTTTCTTCAAGGATAAATTTCTGTATCTTCAGATTTCTATGGATTGTTTGGAGGGTGTTTTACGTTAACTGATTCTCTCTAGCATGTTAAGAGTAATCTGCTGATGAGATTAGTCTTGTGTGTATTTTAGGTTGGGCTAAAGCAGCTGAAGTATATAGACAAGCATAGGAAACCACAGCTTAAACATTATAAATGAACAGATAGAATTTTTCCTGGAGCAGTAACATACATCCAGATTATAAGCATTTTCTTCTGAAAATCTGCTATCTACAAATGAACTGTAAATAGAGCATCTCGCATCTTGGAGCATCCCAAAATAAGCGGAGCAAGGACTTACTCGGACTTCTTGTAGATTGTGTCAGGAAAATTAGTGTTAAACAAAGAAAGTGCAAGTTTGTAGTTGCGCATTTTGAAAAGCTGAGAAGCGTTTCATGATTCTACTTATTTCTTCCTCTTCATGCAACTGCTTTATCCTCTTGGCATTTAAAAAACTCAGTAGTATTTGTTTGAGGAGTGCACTGTCTGCTTAGGTGTGTCTGAATTTCCATTTCCTTCAAGAAATCAAACCAATCTTAAATATTTTGTCTCATGATGTTGAGCTAGTCAGGAATGATTAGAAATCCATTGACAGTCTGCTGTTGCGTGGATGCTCTTGTGTAATTTCAAAACCACTATGTGATTAGAGCACATCAGAAATGCTGTGCCTGTGCTGTAGTCTTCTTTAATGGCTATTTTAATGGTAATATTTTTTTGTATCTTATTACCCTTCTTTCATCATAGTTTCTTCTTGTTTTCTTACTGTACTACTTTTTGTCTTCCAGCCTGTCCCATAACTGTCACACATCTACAGTTTAGAAAGTACATCCAGTTGCTCATAGGTAGTAACTGTGCTAGTGTGAGACATTCCACCATCAGTGAAAGCAGATGAGGCCAGCACCCTGCAAACAGTATGGGACAGCTGCCTGTGCCCTCCTCATGTACTCCGTAATCCTTGAGATACAATGGTAAATGCCATGAACTACTCGGCTTCCTTTCACCAGATCTCAAGGCTGTTGCAGACAGGACAGCTGGATCTTCCCACTTGCAACCCTTTCTCCATTATCCACTTTGCGGGTTGTTTTTCTCCCCCTCATTTTACGACTTCAGTGTCTCTTTGCTCCCTGTTTGCTCACGCAGCAGTACAACATTGACCTGATTGTTTTTGACAGGAGCTCCCAATAACAGCAAGAATACTGACCCAGTGTTGTGCTAATTTTGGTCCCTTTCTTCCCGAAGCTGTAGCAACAGCTGCTCTATGCTGCTAAGGTCTGCTCACATGCTTATCAAGATAGTATGACATTGCTTTTAAAACCATTCCCATGTCTGCAAAGTTACCTTCATGGCATCAAAAAGTAGATCCTTATAAATGGAAGTGTGAATTCCTCCAAAGTGTGAAAGTGTTAGATCAGGGTAAAAAAATTGGTAAAGTTAGTTAGTCTGTAATAATATCCCACTTGTTCTCAGCCAAGTTTTGCGGAGGATCAGGATTTCACTGGAACTTGGTAAAATTCATAGTACTAAAAAGGGAAAAAGTTGTAAGTTGAAGCAAGATCCATGTGGATGCTGCACTTGTGATAGCTCAGAGCATGAACTACAGTCAGCTGATGAGAGCAATGTAGTTGTCATTAATAACTCACAGCTCTTCTTCTGTTCATCAACAGCTTCAGAAGAACTCTTTAGCTCTGAGCTGTAATAGAATTTCTTCTGTAAAGCTACTTATGTACAGTGAGTAGAAAAGTGGTAACTTCATCTTCCAACAGTAATTTCTTCTTAAGACTCTTGTCAGATAAGTGAACAGAATCTAAGCTGTTTTTCTGTAAGAATAATTACAAATTCAAACATGTTCAAGGGCATAGAAGTATTTAAACCCTGGAAGCTGTTGATGCTTTTCCAGTTTCTGAAATCAGTTAAATTTAGACCAGGAAAATACTCATCATCTTTGCAGAAATAGTCATAAACTACAGAATTTGTAAGAGACTGTAATGCTGAAGCATATTTCTTTCTCATTCTGGTCATATAATAAATTAGCAGTGTAATCTGGCTAAGAAACAGAAGTCTGCTGCTGTTTTTTCCACTTGGATAGTGTATTGAAGTGGAAGCAAATCTTTAAGACTTTTCTACTGAGCTAAAAGGACTCATAGCAAGTTGGAAGACTTGATATATCTTAACCCTGGTTTTGATGGGTTCCTCAGTTAAAATTTCAGTTGTACTGTGGGATCACTTCATCTGTGATGACTTGGTTAGGCAGCTGCCTCAGGAAAGAGTTTGAAACTGGTCTTTTTGTATTCCTTTTTATTTTGGCGTCCCTTTTTGCTTTACCAAACTCAACAGAACTTGTCTTGGAGATGATTTGTTGGTGTTAGGGTAAATACTGGTTTTACTCAATCCTATCTTCCCTGTTTGTGATGTTGGTACCTCACTGAGTTGACATGCAAAATGGAGGAAAACTTCATAGGATTTGGAAAGGAAACTCAGGGGTCATCCGGCCCAACCTTAAGTTTAAGTATTAACAATTCCCTGTACTTTTGTTTGAATGGTTATAAGTTCAGTATATGAGTTTTTTTCAAGGGTTTTCTTTGTCATTTCTGATGTGAATCAGTGAACATAAACATTCCTGGATAGGTCCCTTTTTAGCCAGCTGTATAAAGAAAATCACTGCAGCTGTCAGAAAATACTTTACTGTTGGTCTTGTGGGGTCTTTTTGGTGGCAACTTACGTGGACCAGGCGACTTTTCATTTGTCTATCTGACTCTTAGTGCCGGAGCTGCAGAAAACCACTGAGCTGAGCATGCTGGCCCTGGATTCAGCATCAGTTCTGCTGGTGGGGGCGTGAGCAGAACAGGGAAGCTCTTGGGAAGTGCAGCCAACCTCCACAACACCATTTCAAGCCCCAGTAATTTCTAGAAGATTAGAAATTCTCATTACCAGTTGCTGAAACTTGAGTTGTTACCTCCCCCACCACTGTGGAAGTGATAAATTCTCATCTCTCCAAGTCTAATTACGTAAGTAAATCAGTATTACCACTGTAGTTAAAGCAGGGGGATGTTTCCTCCATGGGTAGTTGTGTTGCCTGTATAAATTTGTGTTTTGTTCCTGCTCACATTGCCGCAGACAGAAAGCTTTACCATCTCTTCCGGAGCCAGAGTAGCAAAGCAGTTTCTTGAGAGCATTTCCTTCTTATTTGCAAATTTAGTTGCAAAGATTGTGAGCAGCTGAATTTGACTCCAGTTCTGCCACCTTATTTACAAGCACATCGCTTATTTCCATCCTGAAACACAACCAATTTGTGCTGTCACCCTTTTTTTCTCCCTTCCATCCTTGTTGCCTGGTGTAGCGTTGTTCTCCTGGACATTCACTCCATGATAAATCACTCTGTACTGTTTGCAATGTAGTTACTTTATCGTGGTATGCCAGGCATGTGTGTTTTCCAGAGCTTCTTCAGTATGTTATATGTAAATTTGCAAGTTTGCATCTTCACAACTGTTTGAGTAGTTTGTGAGTTTTGATTCCTCTCACAATCACCGTGTCTTGTTTTGGGTTTTATGATTTTGGGATGCTAGTTTCAAATGTTCTCTGACAAGAAACTTCAGAACCACTGCAACTAAATGTCAGGTTGATGCATCTTCTGGGGCAGGTTGACTTTGACTTTAGCATTTAATTTATAAAAGAAGCCATCATATTTTTATCTGCCCATGCAGTTAACATCTCAGCTTTACAAAGTCTTAGCAGTAGATGCAAGGAAGCACTTGAAAGGACTCATGTAAGCTATGAAGTTAATGGGTAGATACATGAGGAATACAGGCAGGTGGTTTAGCTGAGTTACAGCTCTTGTTTGTGGGAGGTTATTAATTTCTTTATAGCATAGTTTGATTAAAAATTAAAATTCTTATGCCTTTATTTCTTTGATCAGGTATTTATTTCATATGTTGCCTTGCAGAATGGAGCATTAGGGTTGTCTAGTTTCACTAGTTCTGTAAGTTGTGGTACCTGTCTTAGTTGTCTGTTTCTCTGGTGTGTCTGTAATAGATATCAGGGAGTAGCTGAGAAGAGTCCAGAGAAACTTAATCTAAGCTTCATAAGCCTGCAGATTTTACATGTATCCCTTCCTTAATCTCAAAGCAGGCGGAATGTCAGACCAAAGGAACCTCATTTAGCACTCAGCTCTGATTTCAAGACCAAAAGCTTTTCAAAACCAGCATCATCTGTGCGCTCGCAGCCCAGAAAGCCAACCATATCCTGGACGGCATCAAAAGGAGCGTGGCCAGCAGGTCGAAGGAGGTGATCCTGCCCCTCTACTCTGCTCTCGTGAGACCTCACTTGGAGTATTGTGTACTGTTGGAACAAGTCCGGAGGAGGCCACGAGGATGATCGGGGGACTGGAGCACCTCCCGTATGAAGATAGGATGAGAGAGTTGGGGCTGTTCAGCCTGGAGAAGAGAAGGCTGCGT
>JASSUY010010965.1:0-11596 GCA_032466535.1 Forpus xanthops
CCCCCCCCCCCCCCCCACTGCATGGGTGAGTTTTGGTATCAGGTTATGGGGGTGTGCATGGCTTGGTTGGGCTGGGTATACTGGTGAGCTCTTGTATTCTTCCCTTGTATTTGCCTTGTCATTATTATTAGTGGTGGTGGCAGTAGCGATTTGTGTTATACCTTAGTCACTAAACTGCTCTTATCTCAACCTGTGGGAGACACATTTCTTCCCCGGGACTGGGGAAGCAAGAGAGGGGAGTGAGAGAGAGAATTGGAGAGAATTGTTTGAGGGCCTTAAACCACAACAGAAGCCAACAGTTCTGAAAAGGTGGACAATATCCTAAGGAAACCAACTGAAGTTGTGGCAGGCAAGTTAGAATGCTCCTTTATGTCTAGAAGGAGCATTCTTTGTCACAATCACGGTTTAAACCCAGCCACATAGCACCTCACTCACCACAGTAGGATGGGGGCAGGAGGAAAATCAGGAGAAATGTAAAAACTTGTAGGCTGAAATAAGAACAGTTTAATAATTTAAATAAAAATAAAATATTATTATAAAAATAAAGACAGAGATGGAAGAAACAAAATTAAGCAAGTGATGCACAATACAATTGCTAGCCACCTGCTGGCCAATGCCCAGCTCATTCCTGACCAGCAATCAGCCCCTTCTGGGTAACTCCCCCCAGTTTATATACTGGGCATAATATGCTGCGGTATGGAATAATGCCCCTTTGGCTACTTTGGATCAAGTGTTCTATCTCAGCTTCCTCCCAGTTTCTTGTGCCCCTACTCACTGAGAAAGCATGAAAAACTGAAAATTCATTGATGAGGGTAAGCACTACCGAGCAACAACTAGAACATTGGTGTGCTATCAGCACTGTTCTCAGATTAAAGCCAAAACACAGCACTGCACCAGCTATCAGGAATGACATCAACACCTCCTCAGCAGAAACTAGGACACAGTCATTTTTGCTTTCAATAAAATCTATAGTAATTTCAGAGAATCAGTAACTGTGCTAAAAGTCAAAGGGCATACCTCAAGGATGTTGTTAAGTAAATTACAATAAGTTTTTCTTATTTTGATACACATTACTTTTAGAGTAGCTGATCTATTGTAAAATTAGTGCTGTGAGAATTAGATTCCATGGAATTTTATGAGGTGAATTCCTGATGTTCACTCATTTTTTGCTAATTGGATCCATTTAAGTTTTTTCTTATCTTGGGCATTCCAAAAAGATGAAAGATCCATAATCACACGCAAAATATGACTGCTACCCTAGAAACATCTGCTTCAAGTGTTCCCCCTGCAAATTTATTCAGAGGAGATACACTGAATGGTCATCAAGCTCCGAGTCATAGGAAAATTACAACAATGCAAGACTTCAGAAAGTTTCACAGATGTATATTCTGTGTATATTCATATATATGCAAAGGGGAATTTAGTATCATTATTTAATTTAGGGTTTTCTGGGACTTGCACAGCAGATTTTTATTCCTGATTACTAGTGGTGACATGAGTTTGAAACTTGACATAATGAAAAAGACTGATATAAAGTGACCATTGGTCTGTCATGATCACAAAGCAGATTTATTACTATTTGCTCACAAATGGGTATTCTCTGAAGAGAAAGCATAATATTGTAGGAGTGCCAGCAGTAGTCCGGAATGTTCATAATTGAAGTTTTCAAGGAAAATAGGAAGACATTATTCTTGCTATGTTATCTTTGCTTTCAAAGTCAAATCGAGGTAAAAAATACATACCTACACATCTCTGGAGCATTTTTTGGGTCACAGGTGAAAAGACCAAGTTTTTGCTTGGAGCTCCAAGAATTGCTTCTGGAAGACCTGTAGCATCTCTAAGGACTTGGATAAAGACCTTTGTTTCTCATATACTGAAGGATTTTTTTTCCCCCACTAGCTCCTCCTCCACTGCAACCTGTCAGTGTCACTGCTTCTAATGCTTCTGCAGTATTTTGAGATTTCCCTTCAAATATTTCATGTAGTCCATTAGGGCAGATGGGAACTTCCACCACTGCACAGCTTCCATTTCACTTCAATGAGATATGAAAATAGCTGAAAGAGCTCATGTGGTCCCAGCCAGTACCTCACAGACAGTGTTAGTCTTATCCCACCTTTGCAGAAACACATCTAAGTCCTCCCGCAAAACAAACCAACCCAAATGTGCTTTAGTTCTGCACCCCTAATTACCACTGAATTGCTGTGAATACACATCATCTCTAAATTCAGGCTTATGGTCTTCCAGAGAACTAGGCTTTTGGGTATGAAGATTTCCATAGATATAACATCAATGTTTATGACATGCTCCATTTTAAGGAGGTGTGTAATAAGAGTTTGCTAATAAATAAAACAGTGTCTTCATTTCCAGACTCTACAACTTTGTTCATAAGTGTTGCAACACCCCTTTGGCTCAACGTACTAAAGGAAGCACCATCTGTTGTGATACATTCAAGAGATGAGCTTTCCAGGTGTTGTTGTTATCAATAGCGTGGCACTCAGAATAGTTTTTTAACCAACAATGTCTTTGAGACTCTAAAGAGCAACTAGAGCCTCTGAGGCTTTTTTTGTCACTCCACAGATGGAAGCAGCATTCCTCTCATCAGTACATTCTTCTGCACTGTGAGAAGTTTAATGTGTTTTCTTTCTCCTGTTCAACATGCTTTTCAACATTATTGCGGATAGCTTCCATCCAGTGTGACATTTTTGTTAGGTTGACATCCCAAAATGGCAAAATATTGTCCATAAATGCAGCAAGGATGGCCTTTAATTTCTACATGAGAGGTTTTCTATTTTCTACACTCCCCACCTACCTGGACAGTTCTATATATCTCCATCCCTGTCCTGTAAAACTGACCAGAGGGGGAGGGATGTTGAGTAGGTTGCATAGATGCCTACATCTGAAGTGGTGTTTTCACAATATGAGACTGAAGGTGAAGGTGTATGCAGTGGCCCTAAAGCAGAGAAGAACTGAGGGAGCTTTATGGACTGTAGTGATAGGACAAGGGGTAACAGGTTAAAACTTAAACAGGATGTTTAGATTGGATATAAGGAGGAAGTTGGACCAAGAACCTTGAACCAAGATAAAAGTGCATGTACGCATGTTAATCCAAATAAATCTCCAGACAAAATAGTCTGTAAACCAAACTCAAAGTCTTATGGCATTTACAAAACTCCTGAGTTTTAAACAAGATATACACCCCATGAATAGTCAGCCAAATGAAATATATTGCATAAGACACTTTCCATCTGCTCCACACAGAGTTCTTATGTACAAAAGAAGAAAGTTAAAAAACCTTTCTACTGCTTATTTTCCCATCAGCAAAGATAAGAGATAATGATAAGAAACCAATGTATGCAAAAGAAAAAAAATTAAATATCCACACTGGGGAGAAAATGTCTAAAAAATGACTACAGAAAAATTTTTAGCTAACTTCAAAGGAAACAATCCATAAAATTCAGACTGTATTTGGCTGAGGGGATTTATCTTGCTGTAGACTGATCTCTCAGTTCCATTATTAATAATTGTTTATATTAACATAGCTAATTAATACCAAAGCCTACTATGTCAGATCCTGTAATACAGATATAGGACAGAAAAAAAGCTTTCACATGTAACAATCTTTGGCATTCACAACTCTTAGAAGATAAGGTAGCTAAGAGTTGGCTCCTTATTTAGGAATAGCCAAAACCACTTCAACACCTAAACCTCTTTCTCCCTCTTCTACTTCCTGCCTGCCCTGCTTTTAGAAAGACTATTTAAGATCTTGTTCATCACTGCTATTGTTCATGAAGTTGTGTGCAGGGATAATTCAAAGGAAAATGTTATTACATGATGTTCTGAATTTTGTTCAATAATTATGAATTAATGCACTCCTTAGCTATAGCTGATAAAATATAGAAGCTCTTTTCTGTCACATACTTTAAGTACTCCACTACTTAAGTGATTTACCAGCATTGTCAAGAGTGTGAGATCTCTTTGCCAGCCCAGAATTCAGATCTCTTCTGTAGATGATCAGGCTTTATCGGGTGTTCAAGAAGACAGCATCTCTACTTGTCTTTGCAATAGATTTACAGCTTTTGTGTTTCCTGCCACAAACCTGACAGAATTTATTAGCAAAGTCTGCAATTCCTACATTAGTCTTTGCACAGCTTTGCCTCTCATGTGCTCTTGTTGGCCAGGTTATATGACCCCATTCCTTTAAAGTTTTCTGCATAATGCAGTTTTGGTGGGTAGCATGGTTTAAAAACACAGCATAAGTAAGATGATTATATTTCACTGCAATAGTCATATCATCTGTAAATGGAAAGTACCAAGTCTCACAATAGTGAAGACCAAAAGTACTTTTAGTTTCATTAAGTGTTAGCACTAGGAAAGTAATACCTCATATGGCTTATCAAAGTATTCTGCTGGCAATACCTGGAGTATTACAACTCCCAGAAGTGGATGTGGAGTCATTGGCCCTGGGTCCCTGATTCACTTTCTGGGAACTTCTACACAGACAGCATTTGTGTTCTTAAACTGCATATCTCTTTGACTTCACAATTTGAAGAAGTTAGTGGTGTAAACTAGGGAGTTTGTGAATTGTGAGTTCCTTCATGCCACTCCCTTATCTGCTCATCACAAAGGTTAACTTTATGCTTCGAAGAATAGTCTGCTAACATTTCTAAGAATGAGAGAGAGGGAGAGAAGCAGAAGCATCT
This sequence comes from Forpus xanthops, assembly GCA_032466535.1. Lineage (NCBI taxonomy): Eukaryota > Metazoa > Chordata > Aves > Psittaciformes > Psittacidae > Forpus > Forpus xanthops. The sequence goes on from JASSUY010010965.1 coordinate 4,701, forward strand.
CTCTTACACCTATCTCAACCTCCTGTTCTGAATCAATTTCAGGGATTAGAGGGAGTCTGTGCCTTTAAGTATAGCCCTTAAAGCACACACAATTAATTCCAAACTACAAGAATTTTTCTCACAGGCAGTGGTAAGAGGCAGAGCAAATGAGAGGGAAAATTATCACATCACTTGAACTGGAAGTTAATCTCCCAAAACTCTTTTCATAGTCATTGAGGGGGGGCTGGTAGGGGAGGAAGAGGAAAAGAGAAGGGAAGGCAGGAGGGGAGAAACAGGAAAAGAGGTTTTTCTTAAATGAAGATCATAGCATATGTCAAATTTACATGCTCTGAATCTCCCTTTGCTTGAGACTCTCTATTGGCAGCACAGAAACCTAGGGACACCTGCAGCTAGGCAAGATGGATAGTTATGCTGAGAATGCCCTCACCTGGAGCCACTGCAAAGTAAATCATACTGTAAATTCACACTGTAAGTTATTGTGCACCAGCTTTCCACATAGACGAGTCATTCATGGTAAAAAAAAAGCAACTGTGGACATCTTGTTTCATTGACAATACTGCACTATTGAACTAAACTTTTAGACACTTTTCATCCATTGATTTTAAGGAATTTATAGAAACAGATGAGCACAAGTGCTTTTTTAGAAACTGAGTCTGCAAGTGATACAATTCAGAACTTCAGTCAGAGATGTGTGACAATCCCCAAATCTCTGGGTTTACTGCTGGGTTTTAGTGTCAGTATTCAGCAGAATCACTGTAACAAGGAAAATTAAGCAACACTTTATAGTATTCACTCCTTTAAAGGAAATTACATTTTGAGTATAATTGGTGATGGATGTACGCTGTATGCAACTAATATTGGCTGTATGAAAACAGGAGATTCTGATGAATGATCAATTCTTTTGCCTATGTTTTTATACTGCATTCCTAGTACCCGAGAGCAGTAATCCCTAGTAAGGGATCAGAAATTGTAAACTCTTACATATATATGGAACAAAGTCTTGAAATACTAACACTAGATAACAATTTGCACAAGAGAATTTTTTAAACTAAATGCAAATTAGGTCATGAAATGAAAACAATGTGAATTCAATAGCAGACGATAATTTTATATTTGTGTGTCAAACCATGGCTCAGTTTATTGCTGCAGTAGGCAATTTACAGTGAAGTATAATTGTCCTTTCAGTATCAGGCATGCAGATAACAAAATAATGCCTTACTTCATACCTAGCGAAACTTTGTTCAAGAATTCAGTAGCACACGGGGTCACTAAAGTACAGAAGTTGAAGACCTAAACAGGCTAGGAGGAGAGAATAGGACGGCAATAAAACCTTTCTTTTCATCAGTTGCTTGTCAGTGTTATGCTGCTGTAACAATGACCAATGATGGCTTTGAAACTTTCACATACTGCTCTGGTAACATGCTACACTAAATCACGGTGTAAGAACTGCAGAGAGGTACAACGTGATAGCACTGGTACAGCATATTAACTTCTGCTGAAGTAGCACATAACTCTTCTTCTCAGCTCACTGAAATAAAGTTCTCAGGAGTATGAATGGTGAATCCTTACCCACCCTGAGGCAGAACACAGCCACTCACTACCACCATCTGCACACAGCTGTCGAATAGTTATGTCACACACAGAAAAACCCGAAATTTTGTGAAGACTGGAAAGTTTCCTGAATCTTTCTTTCTTGCCTTGCCTTCTGTGTCCGCACATACGGATATGTAAATTGAATCCCAAGCCTCTTAGGTGGTCTACCCAAGACAAGACAACTCCAAAAATGAGTTGAGATCCCCAAGCATTTTCTTTTATCTGCTGCTTACTTCCAACACTGTATTGAAGCAGATGTTTGCGACAAGCTTTCACCTTCTGTGCTTGTTAGTGTACCGAATGATAACCACTGATCTTCAGAACTGGACCCAGCACAACTGCCATAGCAAAGACAGACCTGCTGGTGTAGATATATGATCTCTTTGTCTCCCTAACGCACACTCCTCAGTTTAGCTCATGGCCTTCTGCCTAGGAAGAAACGCCACATGCGGCCATAGACCTCTATATGTATTATAGGGGCCACATACCTGTGCATTATATCCAAGAACCTATCTTTTTCTTCTTAATTTTTGACCTTAAGAGCTACTATTCCAGAAACACCTTTTGCAGAAAAGGGCCCTTTAAATTAGCATAGAGGTAAAAAAGAGGGAACTTTTTATTAATATGAATTGTTGATGACCTCTCACTGCAACCTGTACCCTCATTGTTGAGGGGTTGGAAGTACCTCTGGGGCTAGGAAACTTGAACTTCAGTGTGGAAATTCATGTTTTAAGAAGTGGAACACAACAGGCTTAATTTTTTAGTAATTAGCAGGCATCTTATGACCACTCTGCTCTGAAGTAGGATGATTCTGGCATCTGCGTACTCTAAAGATTCAGTAAATTTCAATGTAAAAAAACCTTGTCACAGAATACAACTGAAGTATGTTGTTCAGGTTAGTACAGGCTTGAATTAAGTGACTACAGCTCAACAGAGGCATCTCCTTGTTTATTGTAGATCACTATGACCACCATTTCCCATAAGGCCTAAACATTTGACTGCATATTTTATCAATATTTTAATATTTTATGACACTTTGTGAGAATAACAACACAAAATAACATAAAACCTTTGGAGATCACTACAATATTCAATATTTTTTCTTAGGGCTTTTTTCCATCACTGGTATCCAAATCACAAAGCTGCACTCCTCTTATCCACCAGTGTTCAATAAAGGACAGTTAATTCCCATTTATGCTTTCTACTTTTCCAATAAGCCAAAAGAAAATCTTCACCACTGACCCTGACATATCCCCAACCACAGCCTTGTACACTTTTCTGCTAATCTTTTCCCGCGGTGAGCACAGCTGTCAAAGATTGGAAGCACACTAGCTCCATCTGCTGAAACCGCTTCTGCGAAGCTTTACCCAGATACCAGTATAAATAAGGGATTTATTTCCAGCAGCCAACTGATACCAAGACAAATACTGAAAGCAGGACAGATTGCAGTAAAAGTCCTCTTGTCAAAGATGACTCAGTAGAAATATGTTAACAATGTCATCTCAAGATCTACCTACTTTTAATTCAGAAGTTTGTGTCTTTTCTATATAAGATAGATTTTATGTCAAAATGAATAATTTTCTTGTTACTCATAGAAAATCTGTAAATCAGCATTTTCACTTCCTATGTCCACCAAATAAAATTACCTGAAGTACTGTTAGGATGGGAATTTTGGATAGAAACCAGTGAAACCTATATTTTACAGCTTCTTTCAACAGAACGTGGCCGGTGCAGGTGTAAGCAAAGTAAACACAGCTGATGAGAGAACGCCTTAGGAGACCTCAGGTTGGCATGTAGCCAGGAAGACATCCAACACTGAACGCAATTCAAGAGCTTATTATAACACCAGAGATAGGGAAAGCATTTTTCTGACCAAGTCCTGGCAGTTTGCAGATATGTTAAACAATGATATTTTTTTCCTTCATTATTAAGCTTTAAGAGGCCAGACTGGAGGGGAAAAAAAATTAAATCCCAAAGTAAGGTTTCTAAAAGCTTTTAAATCATAGTATGAATGATTCAGAAGATACCTGGAAGATACTGGAAAAGTACATTGGTCAGGTAAAACCAAGCGATCCTTCTAACACTGTTTTTACATGCAGCTGTCGATGAAACCAACTTTGTGCTAGTTTTTCTATGGAGTTTAACAGAAGACCCCAAGATCTATTCCAGGTGTGGGAGAACTTGCAGCTGACCAAACCAGCCTATGGAGCAGCACAAATTAGTCCTAGTTCTTGCTGTGGGTGCTCTCTAAGCAAGTCCTGGCTGGCTGCTGCCTCCAGAGGCAAAATCAAAAGTAGGTGTGCAGGGAGGGAAAAAACCAAAAAAAACCCAACAACATAATGACCACAAAGAGAAAGAAAACAATGTGCACACAGAAATTGAACAACAAAGTTTTGCACAACTTCTGAGCAATGCAGTCTTGACTATAGACAATTTTGATGCAGGTTCCCAAAGCTTTACCCTTGCTAAGGGTACATGAAGTGCTTTGTTCCAGTATCATCCACCAGTACATCTGTGAATGCACAGCAGCTATTAATATTTAACAGGTTCCACATGTAGCAGGTTGTCTTATTAGCTCCTGCTGTACTTACTCAGGCTTCTAATTATCAACACCCTTGCTCAGTGTCTCCTGATACCTGTCAGGGTTGTGTCCCACAAGGGGTTGATGTGGAACTTTTTCCTGTGCTTGATCTCAGCCAAGTGTTACCTATCAGTTTGCAAGGCAAGAAAAAGAATTTTTTTTTTCTTTTTTTAAGTATACTCTAGTGAAATGTTTGCTATTTTGCGCGTAAACTTTTAAGGGATACCAGCTCCACCATCTCTGGGACTGCATGCATACTTCTTGAACCCCAGCTGTTAATCTGATGGAAAATCTAGGGCATTCAATTACAGTTACTTAGCATATTTTGCCTAGCCATTGTGCTAATTCTAATACCAAGGAAGCTGTATCTGACTTTGTGGTGAAGCTTCTCAATGACCTCTGGGTGTTTCCTTTCATGAATATCTCCTATTTAAGATAGAATATGATTCCACCCAGCAGGAGATGCAGCCTTTCCTGAAAATGCAGTACAGATTTCTTGGGCTGCAGTGGAAGGAAGGGCACAAAAAGGAAAAGGAAATTAAAAGAGAGGGAAAAAATAGTGTCAACTGAGCATCAAAAAAGAACACAGTGTAGTAAGTGCTTTAAATATTACTCCAACAACTAGAGTTTTCTAAAGTTCACATAGGAAGACCAAAGTCTGTCTCATCATCCATGACTGCAAAGGTGAGAGCAATCCCACAACATTACCAAAGGGACTGATTTCATCGCAGGATGCAGATGCTGCATTGATCCCACAGCACCACAGAGCAGAAGGACAACAAGCTAAGGGATGAGAAAGCAGGTTGCTTCCCTGTGCCACTCAAGAGAAGATACACAGAAGTTTAGCAGCTCTCAGCAACACAGTCTTTCTCCTAAGTATATGATCTTTCTTTACTAGACTGTGAGCAGGTACCAAATGAGTTGAATCAGCATTTAGGCTTGGTAGTATCTCAGCTGGGAAGTAACTGGTTGCAGCTGAATATATTAAATCTCAAAACCATTTTTAAATAAAAACATAGGATACATTCAAAAAAGAGAGAATAAAAAGAAAATTAGAAAAAAAAAGAAAAAAGAGGGAAAACACTAGAGGTTTAGGTAGGCTCCATTAAGGCAAAGGAGTGATTTATTTTCCTTCTGCTTCTGCTTGTTTTCAATAGTTTTCAAGCTATATGTAGGTTGCTAGGCTATAACTTGTTTGTTTGCTCTGTTTATTTAAGCACAACAAGCTTTTAGTCAGGTAAAAATAAACCTCTCCAAGCTGTGCAGTTATGTTGATCTCTTTTTTTTTTATGTTTCTCTATTGTGCGTGTTTATATCATAAGCCTTGCCAGGTATTTGTGTGGCCTTTGCATGCTTGAAGATAATTCTACAATTGGTCGAATTTCTGCAGTAATAAGATCTAAAGGCTCAGCTTTTCAAGGAAGGACAGACAACGGCCAGTAAGTCTGCATTTCCAAACCAATTAAATTTGTGACAGAGGGGGAAAAAAAGCCTACCGGAAACTTGATGAACCTTTTCCTAAAGTGTTGTTAAAGACCCATAAAAAATCGGCCTGCTTTAAGAACACTATTTCCAAGACTGAGGAAAATCTTATTTAGAAGACTTGGATCAAGACTGAAGTCAAGGCAGCAGTTTGGATGGGATGGGAAATCAGTGTCTGGCAAATGTACACGGAGAGGGGAAAATAGAATCAATACAGCTTATGAGCAATCAATTTGCTGTGAATGAAAAACCAAAGCTAAAGATCTCAATGAGAAACATTGATCTCTATGCCAAAGATTGCTGAGGTTTGTAAAAAATTTAAAATTATGCTAAGAACAAAAAGAAAATAAAAGTCAGAAACCTAAGAAACAGACAGTACACCCAATCAGCATGTAGGAAGTGCAAACATGTTCATAACTAATCTGATATTGCCTCTTTAATGTTCCTTTTCCTTTTTCCTTGTGATAGCATTTTATGCTTTTACTCCAGGCATCATTAAAGTGCCTTTGTCCATCAGCAATCAGCAGAAGTGTTAAAATATTTATCCATAGTGAATACAATAGAAAAGTGAAATTATGGAATATTCTGTTCAGCTCTGTTCTCCTCACTATAAGATATTGAGGTGCTGTAGTGGGTCCAGAAAAGGGCAACAAAGCTGATGAAGGGTCTGGCTCACAGGTCTGATGAGGAACGGCTGAGGGAACTGGGATTGTTTAGTCTGGAGAAGAGAAGGCTCAGGGGGGACCTTATTACTCTCTATAACTACCTGACAGGAGGACAGGAAGTTGTAGTGAGCTGGGGTTCATCTCTTCTCCCAAGTAACAAGCAATAGGACAACAGAAAATGGCCCTCAGGCTGCACTAGCAAAGGTTTAGATCGGATATTAAGAAAAATCTCTTCACAGAGAAGATGACCAGGGAAGTGATGGAGTCACTATCCCTGGAAGTGTTCAAACACCAAGTACATGAGGCCTGTTGTGATATAGTTTAGTGATGGTCTTGGCAGTCCTGTGGTAATGGTTGGACTTGATCATCTTAAAAGCCTTTTCCAGCCTACCTGATTCTATGATTTTATGGGGAACACAGGGTCAATGGCAAAAAAGCTGAATAAATTAGCAGGATGAGTGAACTAGATTAGTATTTGAATGAACACTCAAATAAAACACCTAAAAAAAGGTTTCAATACCAGAAACAAAGTGCAGGCTTCAAAAAAAAAAAAGGACCTCATATCATGTTGCCAA
>JASSUY010010968.1:0-48192 GCA_032466535.1 Forpus xanthops
GATCTGTGTTTTAGCGGTACATGTAGCCAGTGGACAGCTAAGCATGGAGTGCCCATGTGTGACTCCTGATTCTGTGCCTGCCTTTTTTACTTTCTTCCTTATTCCTGGAGGCTAGGAATATGTTTGTACCTCTGGTTTACAGCTGTATTTTGGGCTAGCCAAAAAGTCCCTCCTTTTTAACTTGATGTGAATTTCTTTCTTTTCCCCAGAGAATTGTCCCCATTATTATAGGCCAAAGTACACACAGGCTGTCTTGTTCTGCTCTATACCAGCTAAGGAACAGAAGTGAAGCATAGGGAACATGCTGACAAGACATCCTGCTTTCATAATATGAAAGCAGACTTCTGTTCTTCCATTCCAGATAACTGGATCCTCACATTATTTCTGTGGATTGCCACAGTAACACTTGGGATGGCAATCCTTCTTAACCAGCAAGATGAACCTTGTTAGGCTTCTAACAATTTAGAGTATGTTGCAGGTGAACAGAGCTTAGACCCTGGCTTGACCTTGCTGTAGAGACTTATTTCTCTGGTGTTGGGATCACCTGAGCAAAGGCTGTTCCTGGCCCTTGGGAACAGCAGTTCTGAACAGTGGGACCTGTTCTGTGAGCTGAAGATCTTCTTGCTCCTTTCCCCTCAAGTTGAGTTGAGATCAGCAGCAGCTTTCGTGAGAGACTGCTACAAATTGCACCCTTAGTATCCTGATTTTTAGGCTGATCCTTCAGTGGAGTGGGCCATGTAACTGTGGCCATGAAGTGGCCATGCAGCTCCTGGGTAGAAGCAGCCAAGGCTCTCTGAGGATTGACTGATGAGCTTTATGGGTCAGGCTGGGGTGAACAGGTTGGAGAAAGAGCTGGGCAGAGGCTCCTTGGAAGCAGCTGTTGAAAAGAGCTCTTCTGGAGGGAAGCTGAAGCAGACAAAGTATATTGGCTAAAGGAAAGGATCTGTGGCACGTGTTTCTTGGTTGGAAAGGGTGGAGCTTTATGGACTTATGTTCTGCTGTCAGTGGGGAGAAAGAAAGTTCCTGCTAGATATAGTGATTTTAGATCTGCTGTAGTTGCCAAGCTCTTTGTCTCCTCACCATACTGGGATGTTCCTCCATGCTAATAGCATCACTGTCTGCAACTTGTGAGTGGGGTGTGGTGCTTTGGAGCTCAGGGTACCGATACTGGTTATTACTGGCATGAAAGGAATTGGGTTGTGGGAAACTGAGTGTTAGGCTATATTCTTTACTCATGACTCTCCCAGGTAATGTCTCATGGACCAGAACTCAGAAGATGGCCTGTGAAACAGCCGAGGGGAAATATGAATACAGCAAACACACAGATGCCTTCTTGCATAGCCAAGATCCAGTTTCTGTCCTGGGAAAAAGCAGAGGGGGGCTCCAGACTCACTGGAGCCTGCTGGACACAAGGCGTAGAAGTGAATAGGTCAAGGTGCCCTTCCTTGTGGAGGGCATTGGCACCAACTGACTGCAAGAGAGAAAGAAGAAGGATGTGGGGAAGTGCCTGCCAATGAGAGAGGAGCCAGAGGGAGATTCCTGAGAAGCCCAGAAAGTATTTTGAAAATGGGGACCCAACCCAGCGTGGAAAATGTAGCATGACCCTCCCTAACACAGCATGGGGAAAGCAAAGAGTAACCCAGCTGCTTGGATACTCGACACCAGGATCACGATCAGCAGCTCTGTTCCCTGGTGCTGCTTGCAGTTGATGACTGAGGGTCATTTCCAGCATGGGATTTCACATGTGAAGCCTATTCAGTGTATGGCAACTGCTGAGATTTTAGGAGGCAGTGTCTCGGTTATGGACCAGGAAACGAACACAAGGAACTGCTGCTAGAAACCAAGCTGAAGCATGTGAAGATAATAAAATAGATGTCCAAATTGGGACCTTTCCTGAGGCTGCATGGTGCTGACAAGCTGACCCTGGATGTGTCACATCTCTCAGCTTCACAGCTCCTGATGCATGGCACCAGCTCTACCATATGTCAGGAGTCACATTCCCCACTGCTGGAATGCAGCCGCCTCTGGAGCAGAACCCTGCAGCTGTTTAAAGAATTGACAGAAACAAAACAGGGACAGGATGCGAAGACATAGCTAAAGTGCAGAGAACAGGGAAGGGAAAAATGTCAGCCAAGTCCATAGGAAGAGTGGGATGCTCATAGTCAAATGATAAAGGATATGGCAGGTTATCAGGCATTAGCAGATCTAAAAGAACCACCAGAGTGTTTTCTGTTTGCTTAACACAGTTTAGACCCTTTTACATCTTATATCTTGCCATACTCCCTTATGTTTGTTACAGTTAAGACTACTAATGCAGATTGACATGCTTAGTAACTCATAAAGCCATGATAACCTGGAAAGAAGCATGGCCCCTTGGTCTCTAGTGGATAAAGAATGTGAAGTTTGGTTTCTCTCTTTAAGCCAGTCTTACCATTAGATCAAGCTGTTAACCTTTTTCTGCTCTTCCAGCCCTGTTCCTCAGACCCTCTTGGATACTAAAAGAAAGATAACCTAGAAAATAACCTAGACACTCCTTAAAATACCATCACATGAGTCAGAAACGATTGAAAGTCAGAGCAGCTTATGTTTTGAAGGTGCTTGTGTGAGTTTCGTCTGCTGAGACATGAACCATGCTAGGGAAGGACCGCTCCATGTAAGTCTTATTTCTCAATGACCTGCCCTAGGCCTCTGTTGCAGAGAAGGCACCATACTGGATCATCATATAACTTAATTGGAAGAGCCCTCAGGAGTCCTTTGTATCTACTTGTTGACTCTGGGGCATCTGTGGAGTGTTGGTTTGGAACAGCAGAGCTCCTCTTACCTCCTTCTCTTTTAGGCCAATGCTGGGTATTCATCTGAATTAATCAAGAGTATTTGTACTGGAAATTACCTCCAGGCTCCAGCTTAAAAGGAATTAATTAGAATGAGCCACCAACTGAATCCACCAGTGAAACTACTGTGTGGGAACATCTGGGGCTTTGTGTGGTGGCACCCATCAGAGCAGGCTGGCCCTTGAAAGCAGGCAGGGGTGGAAGAGGAGTGGAAGATTTTGACATGGAAAATGGACCGATGAAGAGATAGGAAGTCCTGAATGGCAACTCTGCCATTGGCCCTGCCATTTCAGTCTAGAGAAAGCTACCTGCTCCCCACACAGGGACTGCCCCTCATTACCATAGTGTTTGGCTACTTGGAAAGCCATTTGCAAGCCTCCCCCATTGCATTCAGTATGCAGCCACAAGAACAGCAGCTGTCTGGATTCCCTCCAGCTGTCCAGTGAGAGAAAGGGAAAAAAAAACTATTTAGTAGTAGCAAAGAAGAGGAGAAAGAAAAAAAAAAAAAAGAAAAAGAAAAGGCCAGAAATTTTTCCTGCCACACTGACACACAGATTTGGGAGTGAGGGTTGTGAAAGCTTTTTGTTTAGCTTTTTCTTTTCTGGTCTGACAGCTGATAAGTCCCACAGCTCAGAAACATCTGACAGGACTGGCTGAAGTAAATTCATCTTTCATCTGCTCATCATGCTCCTGAAGTGGAGTGACAGAGCTGTTCCTTCTCTGCCTGAGCACTGCTCTCCCTCCTTCTCCTTCTTTCGCGTGCTGTTGTTTGGAGCTTGGGAAAACTGGTTTCCTTCCTGACTACAGCCTTCTCCCCAGGTTCAGGGCAGCATCCGTCTGCCCTTGCACCTGCTCCCTGCAGCTGCAAGCTGCCTCTGCTGAAGCCATTTGCACCCTACCCAGCAGCAGGCTCCTGGGCCCTCTCCAGCTTCCCCTCGACTCCTTTCCCTGTCATATTTTCCTTGCTGCTGTTGCAATTAGCGCGCTTGTTCACTGCTCTTCTCGATAGCTCCTTCTGCTTTCCCGGCACGCTCCCCTTTTAACCTCACCCAACTCCTCGCGCGCTTGCTACAACAGGGCTTCTCAGAGGCAGCTTTTGAGACACCGCTCCTTGTCTTTGCTCTGTGCCCTGTCCCCAGAACTGTTGAGCTTCAACCTCCTGGGTGCAGAGGTAGTCCTCATGAGCAGTCCTCATGATCTGCTCATTTTAAAGGCCTTTAATATCTTCCACAGTCTGGTTAGATCTTCACTAGCTCTGGCCCTGTCTAACCTGTCTCATAGCTGCTTCTCGGGGGGGAAATACTGCTGGTGTCAACAGGCTGCAGCCTTCAGATTGTCTCAGAAAAAGCAGACCCACTTCATATGCACCAGTTACTATGGCATAGCTGGTGAGGAATAATTTGCATGTCCTGCAAATTACCACCCTAAGTTATCACTTGTGATGATTGGCACATACTCTGATGCACCCATTGGGTTGGTCTGCTATACCAGTTGGTGTAGCAACACCAATGGTGTTGCACTTTGGGGAAGACTGCTTTGGCAAACCAGGAATTGCATGGGATGGGAAATCTGAGTGTTTTCATGGTTCATGCTGAGATGAAAGGGGTGAAAGTCAGCAAAGAGTTGTGTCTAAAATTGTGTTACCTGAATCTGTTTCCATGTGGGGTACTATTTCAGTATACTCTTTGCTTTGTTGGTGCCCCAGCACTCCTGATTGTAAGGGTAGGTAGCAATCTTTTTGAGGCAGGGTCTACATTTTCAGTTGCGGTCATGTACTATCTAAAACAAAATATAGGTTTTTGGTGGGGCACTGGCTCACTAGCCTGCTAGTAGGTGACAGAGAAGTATTAGAGGTGGCAAAGGAAGAGCCTAAGACCCCAAGCTACTGAATTGAGATGTTTTGTTCCAAAAGTGGGGTTCTTTCCCACAGACTGGTAGGAAACAGAACAAAGTGAACAATTGGTTGATGAGAAAATGAACATGAGCTGGCAGTGTGTGCTTGCGGTCCAGAAAGCCAACCATATCCTGAGCTGCATCAAAAGGAGCTTGACCAGCAGATCAAAGAAGGTGATCCTGCCCCTCTACTCTGCTCTCATGAGACCTTACTTGAAGTATTGTATATAGTTGTGGTGTCCTCAACTTATAAAGGACATGGAACTGTTGGAACAAGTCCAGAGGAGGGCCACGGGGATGATCAGGGGACTGAAGCACCTCCCCTATGAAGATAAGATGAGAAAGTTGGGGCTGTTCAGCATGGAGAAGAGAAGGCTGCATGGAGACCTCATAGCAGCCTTCCAGTATCTGAAGAGGGCTTATAAGGATGCTCGGGAGGGACTCTTCATTAGGGACTGTAGTGAGAGAACAAGGGGTAACGGATTCAAACTTAAACAGAGGAAGTTTAGATTGGATATAAGGAAGAAGTTCTTTACTATGAGGATGGTGAGGCCCTGGAATGGGTTGCCCAAGGAAGTTGTGAATGCTCCATCGCTGGTGGTGTTCAAGGCCGGGTTGGACAGAGCCTTGGGTGTCATGGTTTAGTGTGAGGTGTCCCTGCCCATGGCAGGGGGGCTGGAATTAAATGATCTTAAGGTCCTTTCCAACCCTAACTATTCTATGCTTGTAATTAAAAGAAACAAGTTATAAATTATTTGGATTACAAATATCACTGTACTTAGACATAAATTTCAACAGCTAGGAAAAATATGAATGATAATAATAAAAACCCCAACAAAACAAACCACTCTCCAGGCTGCCGGGAAATCTTGTTTTGCTTCCTGCAGCAGAAAATCAATGATCTAATTTCACTGTCAACAGGCTGCATCTCCCAAATAAGGCACACCATTGGATGCACTTGAAAATGAAAAACTGTTTCACCACACTCCCTCCTTTGCATCACAAGGCTGTCATTTTGGTTCCCAGTGATTTGTTCTCTCATGCTTGTGTTTTGCTGGAGAAAAACAAGCACCTGTTTTGTGAAATGGGGCCTCTAACATTTAATTTATTAATCTTTTTTAGGCTGCACATCGTGAGGTTTTCTGCCACAGGCTATGCAATCCTTTACTCCCACAGCTCCCCCACTCATTCCTTCCCAGTATCAAAACTATGTGGCCAGGTTATGTCTGGCCACCAGCTGGGCCCCAAAGTCTGTGCAATAAGCTTAGCTGAATCCTCCCAGTATCTCATGGTTGGTCTCACAGTATCTGTTTATATCCTGTAAATTAGTGCAATGTGGCCCCTAACCAGGATCCTCACAGTTTTACAAGCAGCAACACAAGTCTTCCCAGGGTAGTAGAGAACCTGGATGGGCTGATAAAAGCTCTGGTAGAAATGCTCTCAGTTTAGTATGCCTGATGGATCTTTGCAGTTCAGTTTCAACAACAGAGGAAAAGAGGAAAAGAAAGAGAGGAGGGGGGCCAGGGGAGGGAGAAAGTGTGTCAAGTATTTTGTTGAGTTGCCGGATCTGGTTCAGCACCATTAAGAAAGGGGATATTGAAGAGTGCTTTTCATTCCACCATTTTGCAGTGGGTAATTGCTTTCCACACAGTGCATTGGGTTTTGATGTGAGTCCAGCTGCAGTAACGCAAGTTACAGCAGGGGCTGTTCCAGTGCAAATGTGTTATTTGAGTGTCTCTTTGCTCACACTATGACTAAACAGAAGCAGCTGTGGCCAGAGGGCCATCAGTGCTTTGTATCACACAATCTGGCATTTAATGGAAAGTTTTTGTGTTTTCAGTTGGAAAAACTTTCTTTCTTCCATGGTTTTGAAAAAATTCATATTTTGCATGATGCAAACAAAAGAGTGCCCTGAGAAAAATTGTCCTTTCTGTTTGAGATACAAGCCTGGCACCATCTCAGCCTCCAGAATGACTTCCACATATTACAAACCTCGCCATGCCCAAGAGCCACCAATGTATGTTGGTCAGGCAAGCTACCTGTACCTTTTTGAAGGCTATCAGTTTAAAGAAAATGAGGTAAAACTGGTGTAAGGACAGCTCAGAATAACATGACTACATTGTTAAGCCAAGACAAGAAGATCCTGTCAGTCTGCAGCCCTATAATCTGCAGGGATAAAAATTCCCTACTGCTCAGCTATTAAAAACTATCCTGGAGAAACCACTGAAAGGGAACAAGCTTGGCTTATCAGGAAGGTGTAACAGATGTCTCTTAACCTGCTTTAGCTGGGAGTTGCTCAAAGCTTTAGCCATCAGCAACAAGGAGCCCAAGAGTTTGGGTGAGCAACTCTGTCTCCAGGAGTGTCAGTGAAGATATGGTAGTTGTGAAATCTGGAGCTGGCTCACAAGAAACTGCAGCCAAATTTTCGGGGAGAGATTTGTACATGAATCTGGGCACCTCATAAAATAGCTTTTAATTTTTTTTTTAGAGATTATTCTTAGGCCCTTGGGAGCAAGACATTCTTAATGGGTCTACTTGCAGCCTGGACCACTTGACAAAGCAAAATGAATGGAAACAAAGATGGACCATCAAAATAGGCACATTTTACATTTATTTTATATATATATATATATATATATATATATATATTACCCTCTTTTTAAAGACACAAGGAAACAAGAAAGATCTACTCAGTAGAAAACATGGTTCCCCAAAGGTCTCATATTCCTTAATTGCAGCTAGAAGCAAGTGACTTTCTCAGGTTTGGTGCAATGAGCCTTTGGGAACCACTGGGATTAAAACTCAGGATCTTGAATCCAACTTTTATTTCCCTCTTGAAATCCTAGACCACACAGCTCTTAAGTGTACGGGCACATCAATGCATGTGGAGGGGAAGCTCAGCATCACATAGGTGGTCTGCTCTCTTTCTGAGAGGATACATATGGTAACAGAGATGAAAACCATGAGTCAGTATAGGGAAGAAGGATGCTGGTTCTGACAAGCCGTCAGCTGCCTGTAACTGTCACCTTCTGAACCTTCCATCTTTCACTTTCTCATTCAAGCTGTTTCTTATTTTTATTTTTTGACTAGCCTTGATGCTTAAACCATAATTTAGCAATGGCTTTCCTTGGTAATTCATTTCACACGTTCATTACAGTCCGTTTAGCTATAAACACATGTGGATTTCCTTTTTAACTCTTCATTTCCTGAGTTTTCAATAGAGAGATTCTAAAGCTAAACCACAGGAATGGTCTATGCAGCTCTGGTTTATTAAATCTACCCCACTGTGTCAAGTGTCTACAGTGCACACAATTATTTGGGCTAAACTACAGTTATGAGAGAATTCATTTCACCCAAGGGTAGATTAAGTCTGTAGGTGTTTTGTATCATAACGGTGATACTCATGTTACAAGATGAGATGGAAATGCTAAAAATGCTAAAAGTCTTAGGGTCTCCTCAGATCCCAGTACATGCTCTGGAGCTCATGACTTCCAAAGCCAGGTTCAGCCAACTACTTCCTCTCCATACATACTGCATAATCTATGTGCGTAAGACTCTGCTAAAAAAGCTTTGTAAGTGCTAAAGGTCAAGGTCCTTTGGGCCCACTATGAGAAGTAAAGCCAAGCAACAACTAAGTGCAAACAGGCAGAGTGTCTGAGTGCAAGAAACAGCAGATGGAAATATACACAGTTGGCTTTATCAGCAAACATTTTTATATCCTCAAGTGATGGACATTTCAGACTACTCAGATAAAAATTAGACAGGAAAAAGGAGGATGGGAAAGTTGTTAGTATATTAATCTAGTCGTATACGGTATTTAGAACCCAGCAGACAATTGCAACTACAGATTAGAGAAAGTCCCAAACTCCAAAAGATGTCCTGTGGTTTGTACCTAGAGGTGATGAAGTGCCTGAGGAGTAAAATAGTGAAAGTTGCAGTCTGACAGTTCTGCTATTGAATGTAACTATGTGAAGAAGAATTCAAAAGTCAATTGATTTCTCTGTCTCCTGGGATTTATCACGTTTCTCATTCTTTCCATTTTGGGACACCTGCCCTATAAAATAAAGTGACAATAAAGCAGCTCCTTACAGTGGATATTATTTATTGTGAGATGAAAAATCTTGCTCATTTAGCTTAGTTTTGTTTTCTGGGGAATGTGGAACAGTGGCTGATCAGAGTTTTATCCTTATCAAAGAAGTCTTCACAGGAAAGTTTCTGTGAGGAGAATCTGGAAGGAGGCCTGCTGTAGTTTGCCATCAGAGTGGACCGTTTCTTTAGCCCAAATCTAGAGGGATGGCTCCTGCTTAAACACAAGACTGAGATCTGGCAAATAGAACCTCCATGAGCGTCTGCCATGAGAGACAAAGAAAGCAGAACCAGGTCACCAAATTCCTCTTTTTTTTTTTTTTTTTGGCAGTTCTCCAGTGGAATCCAGTATAGTATGTCCAACGGGAGATTTGGTTCTGGGAAGACAGATTCCTTCTGATAAAGGACATTGTTCACCAGTCTTCTTATGTTCTGAAGCTGGTGGAGGTCCCAACCTCCTACCTCAGCCTTTCCTTGAACATGGTGTTCATGCCCTCTGGCCATCTCAGTGACTCTGCTGACTCTCCTCACCTGCCCTAAATTTCTCTTATACAGGGGGCCCATAACTGTCCAAAGGAGTTCAGATGGAGCCTCTTAGTAAAGAATGAAGGGAAATAATTTAAAGTCCACTGACTCACTGTCTCCTTGGCTGCTGCTCCTGTCCATAGACAGTCACTTAGAGCTGCTAAGTACTGTGCAAATCTCTTATTTGCCCCCAGACTGGGCTGCCAAAGACTCTCTGTCCATCATTGTTACAGGCTGACAACACCACTGCAAAGACCCGAGGATTTCCCAGTGGTTTCAATGGTTTTGGCTGGGCTGACTTTTGCTGTTTGCATGTTGCATTAAAGCTCATTAAATCAATAGCAGTGATTCACCAGGGAGGAGAGAGACTAGCCAGTTGTCTAAAACCTAACCTGTAAATATCATGGGATGTGTTTTGCTTTGCTTTTAGCTGTCAGACGAGACAAGTAAAAGGAAATTTTTCCTGTATGTCATTGGAGGGACAGAGATTCCTATTGGCAACTCATATCATGTAAAAGTTAACCTTTTCTCTCAGCCTGGGCAAAGATTTGTGAGAGCCAGAAATCATCTTAACAGCTCCTCTTGCCACATATCCTTCTCAGCCACAGCTCAGAGTCTTCTTGAGAACCTGCATCTCCCACAGGAAGTGCCCCACTGCCTAACAAACAGATATAAGACAGCATGAAAGAGACAACATGTTCTTCGATTAAATGTTCCAAATAAAAAAGGACTATTTTTATTAAATTTGACCAAAGGCCTCCCTATTTCCTAATCAGAGAGCCTGATTTGCAGACTCTTCCAGACCTCACTGCTCTGGCTCATTACAGCTGTATCGTGAGATAGAATTACATTTTCATAATGACTCAAATCTTTATCCAAGTTCTTCAGTATTTTCACAAAAAAGTAAAAAAAAAAAAAAAAAAAAAAAAAGGAAAGAAGATAAAAAGAAAAAAAAGGAAAAAAGTCAGACACCCCCCCCCCCAATCCCCACTCCTGCAAAATCCACCACCAACCCTGAGTTGTGTGTGGTCTTTTTTGTCTTTTCTTTTGGCTTCCCTCAAGACACGGCTTATTGCATTGGTCTGGATGCTGTCCTACCAGCACAGTTTGCCGGCCAAGCCCTGATCCCAACAACAAAGTCACCTTGGCAAAGTGCCAAAATAAACGTCAGCCTCCAGCTACCTGTACTGACCGCCTGCTGACACTTCTGCATGTGTCACGGGCCTCAAGGATGGAAAGGCAAAGCCTTCTTCCTTCTACTCCTCTGATCTGTATCAGTCCTTAGACCTGGTCTTTTTCATTCAGGGGGTTGCTTCAGGAGAGCTATTTTAAAATATCCTTTATTTAGAAAAGTCTGTAGTTGTCCAGTGAGAATTGGCAATGCAATGGACAGAGGCTGAAAACTGTGTATGCTTGATATGGAAACTGCATGTGCTCAAGCATGGTTCGTACCTGCAACTTCAGCTTTCTGTGTACCTTTGGCTCATGAGGGGGTATGTGTGTCCTCATGTATAGAGTGCATGGGGTGTGTGCCTGTGGGTTTATTCCAAAGGAACCAATTTTTGATGTCAGCTATATGGCTTGCAACTGGAATAGCTCTTCCGGGAGCCAGTAAAAGGCTTTTTAATCACACAATCACTTCCATTGGATTTATTAGATGCAGTTAAAATTAGGAGGCGTTTGAAATCATGAGTGATGTGAAAAGGGAAGTTACAGGTCATGCTTAAACTGGTCAGAAAATCACAGGAGTTGAGTGGGGAAGGGGTGCAGTCCGTCTGGTTGCAGGCACTGGTTCATGCACCGAAGTGGCTGGGGAAGCTGGGGCTGGGGAAGCCAGGGCTGGCAGCTGCACAGGAGCATTGCTTTCTTCCCCTCTGCTTTACAAGCTGCAGTGGTTGTTTTTCCAGATTCCACCATATAAAACAGACCTGTCTCAAAGACCTGTTTCTAAGTCACTTGAAAGTCTGCTAATGACTTGCTTGGGCTCCAGAGCCTGCTCTACTCAATATGGCTTCAATTTGGCTCCTGCTTTGGATTTTGTGAGTAGGCACACTTGACTGGATCAGGAGACTTTTCCTGCCCTGTATGCATGCCACACCTGCAAGCTGTGTTCTTTGGTTTCCACTAGAATTATTCCCTATAAAAGATGAATTTCAGTTAAAAAACCCCAAATGTATAGGGTCTAGAAGAGCCCAGCACTTTCTCTCCACGCACTGCAGAGGATCTATTTAAGGTTGCCACATTTCAACAAATGAGGACAAGACTAAACTTTGGAGATGACTTCCAAAACCTGTGCAGATGTTAAAGCACCAAGGACAAAAATTACAAATAAACAGCAAATAAATAATAGTCAAAAATCAGAATTAAAAACGGAAAGAGAAGGGAGAAGGGGAGAAACAGCAGTGCTTTTTTTTCCCCCAAAGACTTGTGGAACAGAGGATTGAAATGTCAAAGGCAAACAGGTTTTGGAAGTTGTTTTTCAGCTCCACAAACTTGTTTCTATGCCCTTTCCTGGTTCAACATCTGCAACCCATATTTCATCCCTGTAGCTCTTGTTGGAGGACTTCATTTCCCAAAAGCGGGGAAGGTGACATGTTATGTTCAAAGTACATGGGTTCAGATGTTGATTAAAGTTCACGAGGAGAGCACCATAATGATTTCAGTTGAGCAACAAGTCCTTCAGGTAAAGCTGGGCCCAAGCATAGTGCTCTAGAAATGGGTTCAGATATCCCAGCATGAGTGGAAGCTGTTGCATAATTTACATTGGGAGCATGGGTTTTTCTGGTTGTTTTAAGCCTTTTTTTCCTACAAAGCCTATGCATCTATGTGCAAGGATGTGTGTGTGCTGGTCTGCATGTGCTATTCCCAGGACTTTCCGGGTCCCAGCTCACCTCCTGTCCGAGAGGGAGCATAGCTACCAGCAATGTGAACATCTCTAAAAGCTTGGCTGCTGGTGAGATCAGTGCTCTCACTGCTTTGCAAGGGGGAGCGTGAGGATGCCTCTTCTTACACACCACAAAGACATGTTGTTTCATCCCCAGGGAAAATTGTGAGGGAGACTTGCACCTAAGGAGACAGTGATAGAGGGCAAAATCGTATGAAATGAGAAGTAGTGCCAGCTCTTACAGAGCTGCTGTGAACAACATGTAGCGGGAATTACAAACATGCAAGGAAAATAGTCAGAAGTGCGCTATCGGTATTCAGTGAAGGGAGTAGATGGAGAGCATAGGTTCCCGGGCCACCAAGACAGTTGGAAAGTTTTATTGCTGGTCCCTACAAGCCCAGAAGAAAAACTGCCAGGATTTATTTTCTTCCTGCAGGGATGTGAATGAGTGAAGTCCAGAGGCAGTTAACCTGGGAACACTTAAAAAAGAGAAATCTGTTGAAAGTCAGTATTCCCCTAAATCAAAGAACTTGGGAGAGGGATTTTTCAGAAAAGAAGGGGGAAAAAAAGGACAAAAGAAGCAAGAAAAATCCATTTTGCCAAAACAATGCAACTTTTTGTTTAAAAATATCTGTATCTTTGCAACTTGACTTTTGTCATTCTTTTTTTCTCAGCCCAATAGAAGAAGTTAGCATTTAGATTTGTGTTTTAATTTTCTAAATCACGAAGGAAGAAATAGTTCTGTATCAGGAAACCACAATAATTTTCAGGGCAATTGGTTTTCTCTCTACAATAAAATACAGGATATGATAGTAATAAAATGATGCACATTTCTTCACATAAGAAAGCCCCAGATCGCTTCCTGATCAGAGTGAAGCCACAGCTTTTCTGGTGGAGGGAAAACCTTACAATAAGCTTTTGATAGACGCTGCTGAACTTTTCTCCTGTCCCACCTTCAGCTGGGATACTGTGTCCTTCCTAAGGAAGCAGTCACCCTGGCAGGTGGATGTGGTTAGCTGCAGCCATGTCATCAGCAAACAGGGTGTTTCTCTGGGGAGCAGGAGGAAGGAGGGCTCATGATGGAGACAGAAGGCAGCTGGGAGGCAAAATCCAGGAATGGCTATACTGTCTTCTCCAGGAGCAAGTTCAGGCTCTCTCTTTGCTTGGCTCGTTGGGTTTGTTGTTGTTATTCTTGTTGGAGAGACCAGGAAAGTCTCAGAAGGATGCAGCAGAGCTGTGATCAGAGGTCAAAGCAAAAAGCAACTGCATGAGGTTCTGCAGAGTAGAGAGACATTTACAGGGATGTCCAGGTTTTCAGATGGGCACAGAGAAGTTCCTGTTTTGGGATTTGCATTTTGGGAGCCTGGCCTAGCAGCCGTGCATCCTGCATAAGCTGGCAGTTTCATTTCATGACCTAAACATGGGGTTGTCTGCATTTCTGTAGTGAAAGCTGATATTGCAAGAGAGGAAAAAACAAATCAAACAAGGGAAGTGTGTTTCATTTGACAATGGGTCTTTAGAGCCTGCATTTTTTAGAGCCAGACTCTTGGAGCATAAAAAATAAAAGAACAAACCAAGCCTGAGATATCTGCAAAATATAGCTCAAATTTAAAGGCTGTAACTGTGTGAGAAAAGTCAGATGTTAAACAATCACAGTTTTATTCCTCCCAGCAAGACAGCCCGTGCACCTGTAGCCATTATTGTCTCTACTGTATAAAGTGAAAATGAATATCACATTGTATTGAAAACCCTCATGGAATACAATTACTCAACAGGAACTGTCCTAAATCTATCAGCTGTAACTCACTCGTAATTTTGTGGGACTAATGCAGAGAAATGTTTCTCCATGCATGGTTTGCCCCTAACCTTTCCCCCCATTAATATATTTCATCCACTTTTGCTTACGATGGCTAAATTACTTGTAAAAGATTAATTACCTATGGGAAGTGTCTGTCTTGGTCTATAGGAATGACATTATGCTGAACATTAAATGCTGACACTATTAAACTCTGCTGGACATGTTTTGATGTAGTAACTCTGCAGACCACAGGTGAAATGGGTCCCTCACCAATTCACTACCTCATAGTTTTTCTGTCATCATCAAACTTTGGGATATAGTCTCAGCTGATGTAGCTCAGAGTCTCACTCATGTCAGCAGAGTAGCTTATTACGGCTTATTTCTCTGGAAGTTTTGCTAAGTTTGCAGCTGCAGTCGGGAACCTTTTTCACCAATAACCTTAACCTGAGATACAGAAGCTGCCATTTTCCTGGCAGATCTGTTGGCTACTTGGGAAACTCAGGCCTTATCAGTTAAAATCAACTGTTTAAACCAAAACACATTTTCCCCACTGTGTTGAGACTTTAGAAAGTAGAAAGTGGTGTTTTTTGGTGTTAAGAAACTGCAAATGTGTTGGGTGGCAGTTTGGGGAACTTCTGAAAAGTAGAAGAAATAACCAGGTTACAGCACTGGTGGAGGGACTCTGACTTCCCCCTGCAGTGAGACTAATAGTTTTAAAAACTTAGGAGATTCAAAAATCTGGTTTCTTTCCCTCCAGCCATCCAGTTTTTATTTATCTACCTGTTGTCTTATCTTTCACTTAGAGGAGTTGTTTTCAACCTCCTGTTGATTTGCTGACCCCTCTACATTTTCAGTAAAGGAACAGCTTCACCTCACTGCATTTTGGCTTGTCTCTATTGCTACTCATGATAAGATGTACATGTGGATCACAGGTTGTCTTGCACCTGAGAGTGCAGACCCCACTTCCGCGCCTGGTCCTATGACTCTTCTTTCAGCAGGAGCTAGAAGAAAGCATCTTCCAGGCATCCCATATCTTTGTCAGCACTGTCAGATATGGTATGTCTGTGCCCTCTCATCACCAAGGCACTGATAACTGCTTTTGTTGCTTCTCTGCTTGTGTAATTTCCCCCCTCCCAAGTGCTCATGTGCTGCATCATGTGTGCAACATTCACTGTTGACCTCCTTCTTTGCCATACTCTTCAACTTTGTCCCTTGGACCTGGTTGAAACTCTGGTACCCAGTAGGAGTGGATATGTTTGGCCGTCTCACCACACCAGGGTGGTAGACTCCATATTGCACTGCTGAGCCTGCAGACTGTCTGCTGACATATCCTCATTGTGTGTGACGGTTTGCAGGCTCAATGGTACTTAAAAGAAATTTCTCTGACCCTCCCCCTGAGGAGATTATGCTTGGATCTCTTGGCTGCAGATGTACTTGTGTAGAGCAAGGAGTCCAGGGGAGGAAAAGATAGCATGGTGCATCTTTCAAGGATCAGCATTTTCAGCTGTAAAACCTTTGGTTCTGTAATCTGGGTTATTTCCTAGCAGTCCACATGGAGAAGAAAAGGGGCATTGTCTGGTGAGTGGCTTCATTACTAATCTCTCCTGGTTGCATTTTAATTCATTTTAATGACTCTGCCTCCTGTCAGACCTTTCATTTGTTAAAGGGGTTTGTTAAAGAGATTAACTGCAAGGGGAATATGAACCTCTAAACACTAAGTCCCTTCCCCCAGTCCCTTTTTCCTTCCCCCCCAAGATTAATATTACACCAAAAGGAAGAGAAAAGGTAATTTCTGTGAAACACATTACAAGATTTTTAGAAAGGGAGAGAAGGAGGAGGAGCAGTGGAACATGTTGACTCTTTAACCCTTGGAGGAACATTGATGTGATGCCTTTCCAGCTATATTTCTCCCCATCCATGAGTCTACTGAAGCTTTGTGCAAACACAGCTGTTTGTTAGGAATGCCATCTTAGGGAAACAAATCATCTGCCTCAAATTGCTTCTACTCCTGTTTTCTACTCAGATGGGAGCTTGGAATAACCTGGAATAAACCCACCCCTGAAATACAAATGTATCACAAATGCAGTTTTCTAGACTTTTAACTAAAACCCAGGCTTCAGCCAGCTGAAGCAAGAGAGACCTTCTTGGTTTCCCACTTCTTGGTTTCCTACATCAATGTCCTACCCAGCAATCGCAAAGCCCTTTGCACAGTGTGGGAAGTGGCAAAGTCAACAGAATCCCTATGTGAAAGTCAGCAGAATCCCTATGTGAAACTGTGAGTTTATTTTCAATATTCGTGGTCTCAATCTCATGAATTTACTAGAGAGTTTCTTTCAGCTAGCTCAAGGGACAATTTCAGTCCCTCTTACAGTTCATAAAATTGGGAAGGGGTTCAGGTCCTTAAGTCACTGTGGACACTTGACCACTCTGTGGCTGGATCAGGCTGCAGAAGTTCATGAGGAGAATAAAAGTATGAAGTGCCATGCATGGCAGAATTGTGTATCCTGGTCAAGGACATAGCTTTCTACTTACATCTCTATTCCTTTAATGTCCAGTTTGTAAATGGTGCAATATAAGAACTGCGTGTTTTGTGCAGAATGTTTACACAGAAGATGCATCACAGCCTCATTACACATTATAATGTAAGCACAGAGTGCATTCTCTCTATTGGCTTTGGAGGGGACTGAGACAGGTCTGCTTGTAGGGGGAAAATAAGATGCATTTCAACAAAGAAACATGCAGGATGTTTTCTTTAAGCAAAAGTGTTGGCTTAGTTGCCAGAGGATGGAATAGGATTGCCTAGAGAAGGTCAGATGCTGGGCGTAATCCTATACAATCATGGTGTTGGGAAAGAGACAAGTGCCATATTGTTATGGATAAGCAGGAAAACTGCCTGTAAGTACAAAGCAGTTCTTCCAATCTTCTTGACATTAGGGGGGACTCAATTTTACTACTGTGCAGTTTTGGTTACTGCTTTTCAGGAATGATGTAGAACAGCTGGAACTAACAGGAATGATTGAAGACCTGACTTAGAATGAAAGATTGAAAGAAGTAGGGTTGTTTAGTCTAGAGAAGAGAAACTGAAGTGATCTATGATAGATGTCTGTATACACACAGTGCTGCAAAGAAAACGGAACAACTTATTTTGCCTGTCAGTGCAGACAGGGTGAGAATCAACAAGTTAAAACTGAAGCAAATAGCATTAGAGAGTTGAGGAAGATGTGTCCATCACTGAGGGAGATGTGTCCATCATGACTTGTGGAATCACAAGCCCTAAAAACTAGAAGAGAAGCTTAGAAATGGTAGAAGTGTAACTATCCTGCATTGGAGTGACTTTCCCCGGTGACTTTTGGAGATTGCTGGCAGTCTTATTTGCTATGATCTTTGTGTTTTCAACATAGCAAGTCCATGATGTCTGATTTTCCCACTGCTGTTCTAGCCCTAAAGGCTGAACACATTCCTGAAAAAGCACATGAAATGATTGTGGATTAATTTGGGGTGAAATGGTAAATATTTAAGAAACAAATCAAAACCATAAAAAGCCTGATGGAGAAATATAAGTCTCATCATCTATTATATTTTCTTGCTGTATTTGAAGTTTCTGGGACAAATCCATCCTTCCATCATGCAGGAAAACTCCACACCCTCATAAAGCCAATATAATAAGCAAAACATGGTAGCCAATCCTCTGGGTTTTGTTTTAGTTTGGAAGGCACTAAAAAAAAGTGTTGTGTAGAGGGAATGGAAATGTTGCCTGGGTGCCAATTTCACGAGGGCATGTTCTTCTAGAGCCAGGTATGTCACTCAATGAAAAGCAGTGTTCAGCTCCTGCCATGCTCTGGAGGTTAGCCAAAGAGGTTGGAGAAGGGTGGGTGGAAGGAGGAAGGAGCCTGGTACTCCTTGCCGCCAACTTTCTGCTGTTTGTCCAGCTTCCCCTACACAAATGACATCTAAAATGCAAGCTGGCCCCTTTCCATTATGGAAACCTCAAACTGAATTTAATCTAGGGGCTTACATTCAAGTGTCCCATAAAGTCTTGCAGAGAATTGTTTCATCACTGAAGCATTTTGTGGTGTGGTCTAACCTCTTCAACCTGAAACCACCCTAGAATTTTGGACTAGCCAAAGTGATTTGGGCACATCTTCTGTTCACTTATGTAGATGTTTATTAATTTGCATTACTTCACTGCTTTACTTCCTATAAACAGAGTAAGAATGCATTATTCTAGATGGTGGCTAAGCGGAGGCTACTTACAGCCCACAAGGCTGTAAGTTGATGTATGCAGCAACATATAGATGAATGATGGTAAGCTGATGGGGAACCCAGATAAAATGTGCCTGTGTTCACCCTCCAAAAGAAGGATGTACTGGCAGAGAGAGATCAGCTCAGCACCTTACGAAATTGAGCTTTTATAGACTGGTCTTATACAAGCAGGACATACATGGTACAGTGTGCCTGCTGCTGGGCTGGGCTGTAGTTTGACAGAAGGAGCAGTGGTCTTTCCTAGCTTGCTAGGGCAATGGATCTGCTGCTGTGATCAAGTCAGCTTTGCAAATCTCAGATAGTGGGGCATTTTCCCTGCCTTTTAACATTCATAGGATCTGAGAACAATTCTCTTGCCACACCACTCAATCTCTGTGGCATCTTACTACTTTTACCCCTATTACATGCCACAAGACTTTCCCACAACAGTTTAATTGCTTGCTGCCTCAACTGAGAAATCTGTGGAAGCAGAAAGAGCACAAGAGAGACCAAAGAAAAAAGAAAACACATTCAGGAATTGTTCAGCCTTGTTCCAAGATGCCCTGTCTCCCTACAGCTGAGATTCTTCTGAAATTCACTGGTACTAACTAGCATTCATCACTTCAACCCACAGCAATTTACTGGTGGCGATTTTCTGCTTCCAGCTGGTGACCCTTTGGCCTCAGAGGTTAAGACAATTTTTATTCATGCTACTGAACTTGGCATCTGAATTTCAAAGTCATGCTTCTTGCTTCCCTACCCTCCCCCCCCCCGCTTTTTTTTTGCTGGTGGAGGCTTAGAGCCTGTGGAATCTTTTCAGAAGAAATGTAGGAGTACTATGCCACCCCAAAGCATGATAGCAGAACATGGCAAAAGGATTGCCACATGGTAGTGCAAGCCTTATATTTTTAGGTGAGTGCTGTGTTGTTGGGAGAGAATGCACACTGTCCAGCTCTGCTGTCCCATGTGTTAAGTATGGGTCACATTATATGGAAGAGAAGTGACTGCATGTAAACACTGAACAGGCACTAAGAAAAAGACATAAGCATCAAAACAATAGAAATATATTTTGAATTAACTCTTTCACTGTGCTCATTCAGCCATGAGGGAACAATTAAAAACAGTGGAAACTTTGTGCTGTCATTCAGGCTCTGGGTAGCAAAACCCAGGGAGACTCAGGCACTGAGAGGAACGGGACCTAAATATCTTTGCTGACTTGCAGCTGGGGGTTTCAGCGTTCTGTATGGGACCAATGCTCTCCCAAAGACCTTTGAAAACACTGGGTAAAAGAAGCCAAAATATTTTAGTTTTCTTTCTGTGACTCATCTTCAGTTCCACCTTACCCTTGTCCACAGCTCCTCTTTTATGTAAGGTCTTAATCACAGAAGATAAAGTCAGAAAGAGCCTTAAGAGCTCCCACTGAGAAATAGAAGGCTGAATATATTGTTTATTTAATACCTGGTAATGAGGCTGGAGATGGCTATCTGCCAGAGTATCACAGCATACATTGTCACCATCACACCAAGAGAATATGAAACTTCCCTTTTACTGCTGCTGTCCTCTATTTAATGTCCTTGTACTTGATTAATTGGTGTCATACTCTTTAGCATCCAGAGCTCCTATTCAGGAATGCAGCAATGTTTCTGGAATGCAGGACAAAGGTGTTGACACTGGCTTCTTTTATTTGGGTGAAGGAAAATACAGAGAATTGGGGTCTATGACAATCTCTTCCTTCAGTTTACCCAGGCACAAGTGGCGTTCAAGGCCTACCCTCTCTTAATTTAGCCTTTAATCATGAAAACAAAAAACCGAGCAACAACAACATTTACTAATTTGTTTTTCACACTAATCAGAAGATTCCCTTTCTGCATTAAAGCGGAATCTCTGAAACTGTGAAGTTAAAATAGAAACCTCCATCTGTGCCTCCGTGTGTTCCCCTGGCCTCCCTACTCTGCTCCAGGGTAGCTGAATATCAGAACAGATCAGCACTGGCAAAAGAGATAAATGCCTTATTTTCCCACAGTGTTAGGACGGAGATCATCCAAATACTGGTCAAGTCAAGAACAACACAAGAAGACAAATCCAGGTCTCTGCTAGGGAAGCCAAGTAAACTGGCCCTGGAGACACCTTCAGTTATTTTCTTACTGTAGGCATCCCTGATACATTCATTGCTGAAAACAGTTCCTTCAGTGTGGACATGTCTGCTGGCCAGTCTCAAGTAGTGAACCAGGGTCTTTGGTGGCTACCAGTGCAGCTTTTCAAGTGGTGAAGGAAGAGCCAAGCTAGAGCTGAGACTGTAGGGTAATCAAAAGCAAAAGACCCTCACAAGGACTTCCAAACATCAGCAGTACAGTGGACCTTTCCCCATAACTTCTTTCTCTTGTTAAATTTCTGTCCTCTTTTTGCTGCCAGCAGGAATACTCTGAATTTCCAATATTTTGAAAATGGCTAGCTTTGGACATGCTTTGTTACTACTTTCCATGTGGTGCTGTCATTTAAGCTAGGGCTAAATGGGTTGTCACGCGCTCAGAGATCAGCATAAATGCCCTGGAATCAAAGGTTCACAGCCACAATACACCAGGCTGCTTCTAAAAAGACTGGAGATCAAGTCCATTGCAACACAAATGTAGCCGATTCCCTAGCTGGTGTTTTGTTTCTGTCTGGGCTTAGAGAGAGGAGGCTGAGGACAAGAAAGGAAATGTTCTGTGGGAAGATGATCTGGCATTTTTTCTCATTCTCCCCACACACGCATTCCAGAGAGTTATACACCAGATAAGCAGCAAGCACTGTTTGGCTGGCTAACTACTACACATGCATTATGGACCATCTGGGGACTTATAAAGCCTGCAGGATATGAGTCGAGGTTGTGCTGGAAGTAGAGGTTGAGCTGGTATCCTGTGTCTAAATACCAATACAGCTGCTTGGAGCAGGAAAGGGGAACCCTCCAAATGAACAGCGGCAGAGGCTTCTCTTCTTTATGGAGGATATTGCTTTTGAGTAACTGAAATTGAGTTGGTTGTGACTCCCCTATTTGAGCCCATGAAATGAGATTCCCCCCAACAGAAGGATCTGGGGGGTGGGGGTATGCAGCAGACTCAGAAGTTATTATTACTATCATCATCATCATTATCATTGTCATGTGTTATTATTTCATTTCTTAAAAGAGCCTCTGAAAAGGTTTTTCAGTGTTTTGATATGCTGGCCCTGGAAAGGTGTCCATGTGCTTCAGATGAAGGGAGGCTTGAAAGACAACATTTTGGCAGTCTGAGGAGAAGCAGCTTACTGTTCCACTGTGTTACAGGGACAGGAACGCTGTGGATTTCTCATGAGCTTTTAACAGGTGAACCAGGCTGAGTGGGAGGGAGGAGTCACCCCTCAAAACAAACACATGTCCGAGCTTGCGATATTTTATGAACAAGAGATATACTCAGGGCTCTGGGGTGCAGAGAGTTTGATCTAAAACAAGCAGGGTCTTTAGTCACGTCTGTAGACCTTGTTAAAATTCTTTCTGCTTGCAAATCCCTCTGATAGAAGGGAAGCACGCTTACCTCCAATGTGACCCCGGGCAGGGGTTTTGCCAAGGGTGAGTTTGCCCCTCTGTGACTATTATCTGATCCTAAGCACATACTGGCTTTTAAAAGACCTTTTCTCAAAACACTAGACTTTCTACTTTGCTCCAGCTGTTCAGCTTCATACTGCAGCCCAGCCTCCCCCTATGGCTGCTCTTCAGTGGTGTCATTCATCCAAAGGTTGCAGCCTAATACCATTTCTAAATCAAGTCAGTGCCTATAGTAGATCCCAGCAACAGTTGAGAGCTTCCTGTGCCATGGTGCTGTGTGAGAACAAGGCATAACAAATCCTTGAGTTGAAGAGGCTTCAGACGAGGAGAGAAAGGAAGGGATCCAGGGAAATGTAGCAAGGCTCCCAAGATTAAATGAATCACTAAAGATTACTGACCCCCAATCTGCTGATTCTCAGCCCATACTCTTCTCCCCCCAGTAAACAGCTGTGTTATTAAGAAGTTATTTAACCGGCTAATGAAGATGACTGGCATCACAAGAAGCGGTTAAGGTTGTACAAGCAGTATGCTGTCAACTTGGACAAGATGCTTGGTAGATCTCATAGAAACTGAAACCACTGGGGTTCAGGTGAAACTACATGACACACTGAATAACCTTCTGCTTTCTTTTGTTCTTCATTAATGTCAAATTATTTTTTTTTTCAGCAAAGATATATTTCAAGTTCCAGGGAAACCCTCAGCCAAGAGGAGATAAAAAAAAAGATCAGTCATGCATCACATAATTTCCAAGTAATATTTGAAAAGTAAACATTGCAGGGCATATGTCTTTGCAAACAGACTTCCAAATGTGAGAGATCCAGCTAGACCCAATGCCAGTGCACTTCAGACACAGTTTCTGCAGAATGGTTTCAGGTGGAGTGCAGAATTTGGACTCCCTGCTCCACCAAAATGCTTATGGGTTAGGGCTATTGTAAGTTTTTGGAAAGTACTTCAAAAGGCACTTCAGTTGAAGAAATAATTATATAAGTTACAGCTGAGCATTTGTAGGATAATTGCCTTTCCAGAAGGGTACCTCTAAAACACCCTGGCATTGATGTTTCCAATGAAGACCAAAACTAAATGAGATCAGCAGGAAATCCATATTCATTTCAAATTCATTTAGCTACCCCAGGATATAAAAATAAAGTCTTATACAGTCAAAGATGGAAAATCATTATAATAAGAGAAATATGGGCTACATGAAGGTAAGTGATCAGGTATGTGTTGGCAACCAAGGGATTTTCAGGAGAAAATCACTCCAGATCTTGCCTTTATTTGCAACTTCCACATTCAAATAAAGATTATCATTCTATATAAACTAATTTAAAAGAGTTTCTGCAACCCATTTGGTCAAGCATCACAAATAAAAGAGGAGTTATCAAAAGGTGGAAAAATTGGAGGGTATCATACAAAATTAAAAAGCAAGTATAACGCAAACAACAAAATTTATTGTTCATGTTAAGTTGCCAAGCTGTAGAATTCCTTGCTGCATGATGCCCTGTGCTAAAGATTTTTCTTTAATCTCTTCAACTGGCTTTTCAGTCCATTAAGGGCTGTTCAGTGTGAAGGGACCAAAAACAGCTCAGGAAGTCCAAAAGCCTGAAATGTCATGAGCCTGGGGTAGTATTCTGGAAAGGTGTCAGTACATGGTTGCTCACTTCTTGTGACTCTTGTTGGGTTCCTTCAACACTCATGGCTTGATGGAGAGTGACCCACAGCTGGCCCTGGACAGCTGCACCCATTCCCACAAATCCTGCCCAAAGAAAATGCCCCTTTAGGATTCATACATTGGTGCTATCCTCAGTTCTGATTTCCCCACCTCAACTCTGGGTCCTCTTGCTTACATTTTACTTTCTTCAGAGTTGTTGTAAGGGGCCAGGTTCAACACAAAATTATCAAATAGAGCCATATGCCTTTCCTTAGTGCAGTGGAGGTCAAGAACGTGCCCTTAACACCTATAAACAGCACATGGTGGGGGAAAAGGTGTAAGCCCTCTGTCAGCACTGGTCCCAGGATAGCCGTATGCACTGAAGAATGTTTCAGGGTGTGCAGAGAAGATGATCTAGAGTGGTGCCAGGTAGGTGCAGCTGTCACATAACCTTAATCTTCAGAATATTTTTGTGCAACCAGAGCATCCTCAAAGCAAAACTCTGGTTCATTCCTTTACCTGGTGATAGGGAGCAAGAGCTCTGCTTGGATGTTTTGTTTAGGTTGTGGTCCTTTAACCAAACTCTGGGGGCTGATGTGTTCCCAGTAAGGCAAAAATCTCCCTTGGTGAACTCATTTTGCTCCAGAGAGAATCGCTGCCCTTGTCTGGATGGAAGGGCTGGGGATTAAGGGAGTTTATGGAGGATGAGGGTGAGAAGGCAGTGTAATCGCTATTCCACAGATGGGGAAAAGCTCTTGGCTCCAGATGGGTTCCTCAGAGAATCAGATAAGCCATTTAGCAAACTTGTTGGTTCCCCATCCATTTAAATTGCTTTGCAGCTGGGTGGTTCCCCCAAGGAGTTTGGAAAGGCAAGCTATGGGGATAAGTCAACGCCATGAGCTCAACAAAGGTGGAAGATCTGCTCTTGACACATGGCTGCGGCTTGCTCCCAGAAAGAAATGTGAGGACTGATAATGTTTATTAGGCAGGGGAGAGTATGAGGGAGGTGTTGTCTGTTCTTAGGTAGCAGAACAACAGCTTGGGAGTGTTTCTCAGGCCCTGCTCTGCAAGCAGGTGGTGAAATACCCTCTTAGCTCAAGTTGCAGATGAATCTGGTGTTTTGAGATGGAGGCAGGCTAATAACAGCTACAAATACTTCCTTCTGGGCAGCAGATTTCACACATCAGTGTCAGCAGTAGCTGCTGTTTCTAGCTGTTTCTACTTTCAGACTCAGACAGACCCAGAAGAATACTTCTTTAACCTCTGTCTGCCTTCAGGCAGAAATACTGCAAGGAAGAGCAGAGTTTGATGAACAACATGAAGGAAGCAGGCAGGTATGATTGTGCCCTGGCCCTGGAGCATGCACACCACAGCATGTCTACTACAGGTACTACAGGTACTCTCTGTGATTTCTCTTGGTCTTGAAATGTCACATAACAAATAGCATTACAAGCAAGCACCTACATTTGAAGGATGCTGCTTCATTCCTATGTTTAACAAGCAAAATGCTATTTGGAAGCAGAAACTCTGAGAAAACTTGGAGATTCCGAAGTTTAGTGTCAGTAAGTGGCTGTTTAGACTATACCAGCAACGGAAAGATGGATTGTTAAACAACCCATCAAAAGGAAAGCTGACAGCTTTGTATTCTGTTTTCTGTCCCTATAAATCATGTTAACCTGCTGACATGATGTTTTCTCTCATTTTGATATGGGAAGAAGCCATTGTTCTAGTGGGTGTTGCACTTGCTAATGTTGTGATGGAAGCTTAATAACATCACGTTGATTTCCCCCCAACTCACTCCTTTTCTTTTAGCCTTTCTGCAGCCTTAAAAAGGAAATATAAAAAGTGCTGTTTCTTATGCTTGAACAATCACTTTCAAATGCCAGATCTTAGTCCAGAGCCTCCTGGAAAGGAGTCAAGCTCTAAGGAGTCTGTTTTCATATATTTTCTCTTATCAGTCCCCATCACAGATCAGGGTTTGTGGTTTTACAGCTGATGGCAGGTTGCCTGCATATCTCAGGGCTGAAATGCGAAAATAAGCCAAGCATGAAGACAGTATCAGCTTGACGCTACATGCCTTTCTAGGGCTATTAGATAAGAGATACTGTTTGTACAGAGCAAACCTGTTACCTCAAGAAAACAAAGCTGCTTTTAACTGTGGCTTACTCTAGCTTTTCTCTTAAGCAAATCTGAAAAGTGTTTGAGTCAAAGAAATGCACAGCCATATCATCAGCTCTATGCCACTGACCCTGGTCCAGCAGGAACAAGCTGAAAAGCCTCATCTAGAGCTGAGCCACTCTTAGATGACCACAGCATGTATCATCTGAGGGACTCACTACCAGCTTGGAGATCAGCCTTCATTTGATCTTAAGCTGAAAGATCTTTTAACAGCGCAGCATTTCTAGAGGATGGTCTTGATGCCATACACAGTGGATGTGTGATACTCCGGGGAACTCTGTGGGAGAAGTATACACAGAGGCACTTGTTCCTTGATGGTCCAAACTGGGAACTCTGTGGCTTCCTTCTGACCCACATACTTGGTTTCTTTCCTGTAGAAATGATGGCACTGGCATTGCAATGAAGACTGGTGCACACACAAATGTCTCTCCAAACCACATGGTCCAGATTTGCCTGGGCACACTTTTGCAGGGCCAAGTTTAAATATAGCCTGAGTACACTTCAGCTCTGAGCTACCCTTTTAGAAAATCCCTCTCTCTCCTCCTCAAATCATTCACTCTAGATGACATGGATACCTCCAAAATGTAATACAAGCCTTTTTGTGCATTTCATGTTCTTATATATTACCTGTTTGGTAAGTTACATTTTTTTCTTTACCACAGTTAGCTACTGTTTCAGAAATCATTATATCCCACTAGACCACAGGAGGTTTTCTTAGTCCTGGGTGAGCCCATTTCTATGGGAAAAAAATCATTCTATATTCTTTTGGATGCCCCTACACCTGCACATGAAAGATGAGCTCTGAGGCTGTATATATGGACCCTGTATATCCAGGGAAAGGTAGTGTGTGACCAGTCATAAAGCCTTCTTCTGAAAGGTGAGTTCACTGGAATGGTGTTTGCTGAAGAATCAATCAAGTTGACTTCCTAACTATCCTATCCTCTCATTCCATTCTTTACATCTGATGATAGTATACGTGCTACTCCAGTTGCACAAGCGTAACAAGAGCCTTCTCTTAAAATGTGTTGTGGTCAGACCTCTTTCTTAGGATTTAACAGCTCATATTTGTATGTATTGTCTGAGAATTTTGACATGAGCTGAACTTAGAAAACCTTACCCAATGCACTCTTATACCACATCAAAACCATCTGCAGAGAGAGATGAACTGTATAGATTAATGCTGACTGATATGAACAAAAGTTCTTGGAAGACAAGTCAAGTGATTTGGCAAAGCAGGCAATGAGTTAAAACAGACATTCAGCCCTGAGTCTCTTGAGCTGGTGTGGGGTGAAGCAGTTGGATGCTGAGCATCTGAAGTGGTACTAGGAAAGAATGTGCGTACTGCGCTTGATCCTGAGTTTGGCATATAATGTATAAAGTGTCTTAAGAGTTTAAATACTTAAGATGGCACTACTCTGGTGTACTAAGCTCTCAGCTCCTCTATCAGAGTTAAGGTCGTTTAAGAATTTAGTGTCTTAAAAGCAGCATGATCTGCTAAACTGCTTTTAAGATTTAGGAGGACTTAATTTTTTAGACCAGTTTAATATCTTAAAGTGGTTGAGCCACTTTTGATGGCTTAAAAAGTTAGCAGAGTTGAGGCTAGGTGACATTGGAGAGACGCTGTTGTGCAGAGGATCGGATCAGACCAGTGCAGTGCAGCCTTCTGGCTTCCCAGTCTCTGAATCTGCTGTATGTTTTTCAAGGTCATTGCTCAAACAATTCCAAGCAGTTGGCAAATAGAGACTAGAACTGTTTGCCAGTCAAATCTAGTTCAAGTATTCTTTGAGTCAATATCCAGCCATTGTGTTACTTATTTGCTCTTCTAATCTTCCAAATCCCCCATAAAACCTATATATTTTTGCTCTGCCCTCCTCTTCTTACATTTCAATGACAACATGTCTGTTATTTCTGGAGCCCCTTGAAAATCCATGCCAAGTTCTCGATTGATGCCATGTTTGTCTCCCACCTTTATGCCTTCCTGTAGGAGATACTGCCTTTTTTCACTTGCCTTCACACTCTGAGAACATGATACCAGCTTTTAGATCTGGTGCCTGGCAATAAAAAAGTGGTGTGGGTAAAACAGGAACATCTGAAAGTATCTTTCAGAGTTTATCTCTCTGTGCCTGTCAGATTATTTGCATGTGCCTCCTGCTGAAATCAGGGTGACACAGGGTACTCCTGGTGAATTTGAACATGAGGCTCTCTTCAGGGGTGATTGACACCAGTGTTTCAGATGGGAGGTCATGGAATCCTAAGCAGACAGCTGTTGGATGGTTTGTACTGGGAAAATTCTCAACTGCTTGTAACTAGGCAATGGCTTAAACTTCATCTCTGTGTCTTCCTGTGGCAATGAGTCCCACTGTCACATGAGAACAAAACATTTATTTTTTTCATTAAATGGAATTTGTCACATTTCTGTTCTCCTGGCTGAGCCTTCCCTTATCACTGGAAAGAGAGAGAAATTGTTTCTTCTAGATTTGTCTCTGCTTTTGGAAAGTATTGCTTTAAATCACTTTTTATTTGGGATAAACATCCCTATTCTCTTGACTTTCTTTTTGTGTGACCTCTGCAAGAAGCAGCTGTTCTAAGCATTTTTGAACCTGGTATCTAGACCTAGAAATAGGGGCTCTAGGTTAGGTACTTTATCTTGGAAATCTAGGCCACAACTCCACTATACTAAAGATCTCTTAAATGTAATGTAACTATATTTATCATCAAATTTATATTTCGGGTAACTGTAGTTCTGTCCTGGTACCTACAGTAGATGCATGCACCCAATAATGCATACATCTCTGTGCGTAGATACATACATCCCAGTGATGTGGGGTTATTTGCACTTCAGCCACCTAAAATTAGAGGCCATCTTTTTTAGCAAGTCAGTGAAAAGCAGTGTTTCAGTTTCTTTCTCCAGGTAGGATGAGTTGCTTCCAGAGGTGCTCAGTCTAGGATAGAGCCTGATTATTAGTTGCTAAGCTGAGGAAGAAGAAACCTATCTTACAGGCACTTTGCCTCTGGTGAAATTAAATACAGGACCTCCTGTTGGCCAGTTCTGGGATACGTTTCAGTTCAGCAAGTAGGTTGCTTCGGATGATCCTTAAGGTTGTGTGAGCACCTATACACAGACACCTGGTGTAAAGCTTTACCTGGGTCAAGTTTAAGGAAAAAAAAACCCTGGTAAACCAGTTAAAAATGTGTCTCCAATCCTTGTTGCTTAATTTTCACTGAGGGCTGTTTATCAACTCTGAAGAAAAGCAGAATAGGCTGTCAGGATCAGTCAACTGTGTATCCTCGCACTGTCCCCATCTATGGTCATGGTCCCTGAATCCATTGTCACATGCTTTCCTCTGCCCTGAACACACTGACAAATTGTCCAAATTGTAACTCTAAAGAATGGCCAACCACAGGATCTTCTTTCAGGGAAAACAAAACGAACTCTAGCTTTTTTGTTTTATTATAATCAGAGGCTTCCTTTTTAATCATTCCAGTTTCTAGCCTCATGGAACATGAACTAAGAGAGCTTGAGGAGAGAGAGAGCGTGAGGGAAAGAAGTGGGGCTTAGACAAAAAGCTTCCTCACTCATGACAGGAATGCTCCACAGCAAGGCAATGGAATAGGGACCTTTTGCCTCAAGGTCAGGGTTTCAAACGCATCCATTAGTTAGCAGTTTTGTGAGGTTGTTCCCTTAGATTGGGAACAATATGGGACAGATGACATCTGCCCTTAGCCTCCAGCTGGGTTCAGTCTCTACATCTTGGTCCACTTACCTACACTGAGATCCTGCAACACAGTTCAGGCTTTCAGTCATCATCTATATAAAACCTCTCAGTTTGCCATTGCTGGGTGATTTGTCTGTAGTGACTAACACAGATTTTAACATCACTTGTGAGAAGAGGAGATAGGGAACAACATGCAGATCTTAGAACAAGCGCCAGGCTTGGAATCTGGAAATCTGCTTTCCTTCGTATTTCCCAAATATAAATAATTATTTCCCTTGTCCTCAGGCATAATCAAATCCTGGGGTCAAAACCTGGCTGCATATGAGTTAGCTTTTCTGGAATGCTCCTGGAATTTCACACATTCTTCTGAAATGCTGAACAAGCTTTGCAACCTTGATGGACTTTAAAGTTTCTTCAGGATCGAAGGTCCTCTCCAGAACTTCATTAATGTGTGTGAGAGATAAGTCTGCAGTAGCTACTTGTCTTTTGTAGCATGATCTTTGTAAAAAATGAGATCTAATGAAAACATCAGTGAAAGCCCTCCCAGAGAACAGAAAGTGTAGAAAAAGCTTATTTTGATGCTTTTCCCTACTTGCAAGTCACTGTTTTATGCATATGTCTGTATGCTTAAACCCTCCCTTT
Source organism: Forpus xanthops (assembly GCA_032466535.1). Taxonomy (NCBI): domain Eukaryota; kingdom Metazoa; phylum Chordata; class Aves; order Psittaciformes; family Psittacidae; genus Forpus; species Forpus xanthops. Next base: position 30,003 of record JASSUY010010968.1, read on the forward strand.
TCTAGTGTTCACCTTTTTTTCTCTATGTCATTCCCCTGGGGTTGAAAGATGACTCTCATTTCCTTATGCAGGGTCCCAAATCCATGCAAATCACTGCATGAGGCCAAAGACTTCTACCATACCAGCACAGGACCTCACTTGAACAATGCCTCAGGTCCCTTCTCTGTGAGCCAAGGAGCTCATGCTTAGCCATATTTAGCAGCTACGAGGAAAGCTTTGCATGCAGTTTCTCTCTTTACAGACTCCTATCTGGCGTCCGTGACTGACAAATGTTTGTGAAGCTTTCTCCGACCAGATCAGCCATGCTGGTATACAGTCCCTTCCCTCTATTCACATACGCAAAAACCTCTTTCTTTCCATACATGTCAAAAACAACTTTGCCCTAGCATTGAGAGGTCACATAGCCAGGGTAGTGATGGACACAAAGGCAGAAGATCTTTCAGTCTGATGATCTGGAAGACATCTTTCTCACTAGTTTATCTGGCCTTGTGCTTAACACTGAATGTAGTATTTCATGTTCATTTGGGCTGGGACCAGGGATGTCATCCCATGGTAAACCCACCTTGTTCCATGGGGCGCAGCTCTCCCAGTACTGCATTGCTCTTCTGAGCCTAAACATGCCGTGTATTTCCTCTGTGGGCTTCGCTCATTTCCAAATTCCAGCCTGTGGAGTTTCTCTTGCCTTTGGCTGATCAAAGATCTATTTTTTATCAAGAGTTTTTCACTCCATAAGTCCCCTAATCACTTAATGTGCTAGCCCATATGCCATCTCACAAATTGTTCTCATTTCCTGGCATGTTTGCCAGTCTATAAATCTTTCTGGCAGCTCTTCTTTGAGCTTTCTCCATAGCTGGACACAGGACTTCATTCTCATGTGTTTGCCAGCAGCTGACTTCACAAACTTGCTTGTAAATACATCTACCTTATCTTTATTTCTGCCAGTTCTGAGTAATAAAACAGAAAAGGAGGAAAGTGGTAGTGTATGATATTGTTTCTTTGAAGTATGTGATCCTAATGTGAAGGAATCTTTCATGGTATTCTGGGGACCACACAGAGACTCTTGTAGCACCAAGCTGCAGTTACCATCTTTATGAGACTTAACAGCAGATACCCAGAAAGAAGCTGGTTTCAGATATCCAGAAAGAAGCATCATCCCCACCTATTTCTCACACCCTGGTAAAAATAAAGTTTGACCATGACTTGGTTGAAAGGCCATCCTCCCAGTTCTCCTGTAATGATTTTCATCATCAGACACATTTTTTAGCCCATGTGACCTAGGGAAAGGCTCAATTGATGTCTGTGACTTTGATGCACCATACCCTGGTCAGAGATGCATTTGCCAAGTCTCTGCATGGGCTTGTGCCCACCTCTGCTTTGGAGCTTGCTACAGGGCACCGTGATATATTAACTCTGTTCTCCTCTAGTCTCTGGGGAAAGATTTGCTTCACCCACCAGAGTCTTTTAAGAGAGGACATTAAAAAAAAATCCAGCAAGCTCATAGGGTCAGGCTAGGCTGAGGACAGCAGTCAAGTCTCACACATGGCAGGGAGGAGACTATTTTCTTTAGAATGAGTTCTGGGTTTGTTTTTTTTTTTTTTCAACTTGAAAAGAGAATTGCAGATGTTTCTAGTAGTCTTCATTTCTCTCTCAGTCATATATATACATAGCTAGATGTATATCTTTGTATTTGAAAAACGTAACCCACAACTTTTAGTTTAAATTTGATCTGACAATATCCCTTTAACATGAAACTCTAAGGCAGTAATTGATACCCCAGTTGGACATTATCACAGATTATTTCCTGTCTGTGTTTTGACTGTCCTGGTCGAATGGTTTCCAAACCTAACACAGAGTCAATGAAGAGAAACAACCCTCAGCTACTATTATTCCTGTTACTTATTCTACCAAAATAATAAAAAAAATGAAACCACAGGCTGCCTTGAACAGTAAAGGTCTTTTAAAAGCCCTTCCTAAGATAGGCCTTGGTGTGTCTTGCATACCTTAGGGAAAAAAATAGTTGGTAGGTTGGAAGGGGGAATTACCAGTGATGTTCTTTGGCTGGGCTTATATCCACGTTGTTCATAAAGCACCACCTTGGGAGCATATGTGAGTGCTGGGAACTCCCTGTCCCACACAGGGCTGACCACCCAGCTGCCACATGCCTGCACCACCATTAGTGCCATATGCGGGCAGCCATCTATGCAGCCCCGTGGTCTGAGCTGGTGACAGCAAACCTGGTCTTTAGGGGGCTGAGCAAGGATCTGCCAAGAAGAGTTACAGATTTTCCCTCCCAGCTATCAATGTAGGTAAACTTGGTGAGTGATGCTCGAGGTATAATCCCCAGCAAATATTGGACAGACTTGGTGCCAAAACTGAGCTAGGTGATATTTTTAATCTAATGCCTTTTTTTACCAGGAGAAAAAAGAAAACAAAAATCTTCTCCTGATTTAGTAGTACCAAAACATTTTATGAATTCATGCCTTTTCCCCTGAGCAGTTCATTTAAGAAGGGGAAAAACACCCAATAATAATACCAAAGCCCCTTCCCGTCCAACTGCTTCATTCCAATAGTTTGGAAAATAAATATTTTCCATTATTTGCCTTGGAAATAGGTCTTAATTTAAAAATAAATTAGTTAATTTACCTTTCTGTATTTTTACATGTGTTTAAAGATGGCTGACACTGAATTTAAAATGCTAGTATAAAAATTCTTATTTATTTTCATTCTTATTTCATAAAAATATTCTTAAAAATTAATTTAAACAGAAAAAGAACTCTCTCCCCCAATTTGTTTGGTCTTGTTTTATCAACCTAAAAAAAAAAGCCAAGAAAGCAGAGAGAGTAAAACCTAATGCAATCTAAATCTCCTCACCTATTGTAAAGCCTGTCTATGAGGCTTCTAGTGGGGCTTCTGCATGATGTGGCTTTTCCCCAACTCCCTTTGCCATGTTTTCTCTCAGCCTGGGACCGGTTCCTTCCTGTCTCCTGGGCATGGGTGTCTCAGCTGAACAGTTCAAGAGCTACATTCAGCTGTTGCTAATCCTAGTTTGGTTCAAAACACAAAGCACTAGAAATTAGAGAGCCCAGGAATCAAAGAGACTTTGGAACACAGATACAAAATTGATCAATTTTGTTAGTTTTACCCAGCAACTTCACGGACTAATTCCTATTTTCAAGAGATGAGATATGAAGCTTTTTCCTCTCTTCAGCTCCAGACTTAGGTCTCTAAACTCCTCATGGACTGTTTTGAGAGCCTTTAGACATGGTTCGAAGGCCAAGATTTTGCCCTGTGAAAAGCCACTCTCAGACTGGGAGAGCAAAATGATGCAAACTGACTGGACTTTTTTAGCTCAGTGTGTTTGGGTGGAAGTGGTAGGGACTTCTTCACTCTGATACCACTCATAAGCTCGGCTACCGTTTCAACACCTGGCAAAAGTTAGCAGCTATCTTAGACTGGAGCAGCTTTTAGCGCAAGGGATCTCAGGGCACCCTCAGTTAAACATTAAGTAGTCTTTTGTGCAGTGTTGTGCCTGTCCTACCAAGTCAATCCCAGGAGATCCAGGTGAGGATTTAATTGCATTAGTTTCATACAGTATTTTTGTCCACTGCATGCTATGTTTCTGGGGTTCATCTCCCTTTCCTTCAAGAGAAGTTCTTCTCAGGAACTGGGTCATAGTCAATTCTGAGGGTATAAACCCAAAAAGCCACATTCATATCTGGTGAAATTCCAATATAGTGGTGTTAAAGCTGTTAGAATTGGTCCACAAGAACTTGAAAGTGGGAAAAGCTCTCAGAGATTGTTCAGTTCATAATCCTTAATGGGAACGATCAGCAGTGACCAAGCAGGAGAAACCTCAGGGCAGCAGAATGAAAGGAAAAAATGCTTTAATTTCTCATGATCTTAATGCAGGGAGAGAGAGCAGTTAGGAAAATTAAATAAAATAAACAGGCATCACACGAGGTACAGTGAGAAGAGGGTTGAAAGAAGGTAAGATGGATAATTAAGCAATAAGGCACGACAGGCTGTATGCATTTCTGGGTGATTATTGCATGCCTGCTATGACGTTCTTTAGGAGTGAATTTTTGCTACACAAGAACTAGAATCACCCCCCAGGGACAGGCTGGCAGGAGGATCTAATTGCTGTTATTACAAAATTAATTTTGAAATAATAATAATAATAAAATAATAGAAAGAAAAAGGGACAACCTCCCTTGGTGCCATGTTGTGTGTTAGAACTTGTTATGGGAAAAGAGATGACATCACCCCAGTTGGTCATTGCAGGCAGGGCAGTGACATCACTGCCAGCCAATCCCAGGCCACATCCTGGTGATGTGGTGGCTTTTGCATGGCTTTTCTTCTTTCTTTCTTGTTCTTTGGTCTAGATTGCCTGCCTCCAGGTTGATGTGCCAGCTAACTTCTCCTTGTGTCAAGAACTTCCATCTTTTATCCCTTTCTGAAAGATCCTTGTTTTGCCCCTTGCCTTGTTCTATCTATCTCTGGGTAAAAGAAAACAAAACAAAAAAACAGAAAAACAAACAAACAAACAAACAACAAACCCACACCAATAAACACCACACCAAAACAAAACAAAACAAAAAAACTAACAAACCCAAACCAAAAACCACCCAAAACCCAACCTTTCTGAAATAGGGAAAGTAATGCATAACATGCCTGTGGTTCAAAAGCACAGTATTTCTTTGGGATTTCATCTACAAAGACTGTTTCTTCCTTCTAATCTGCCACCCCTCAGCTCCACCTGCTTCAGTGAACCTGTAAATAGTTGGATTTCCATACTTTCTCTGCAATGAATGGGAAGGAATATACCAGAAGAGAAGGGTTTCTTTTTGTCTGTGTAGCAGTGGATAACAACAAAGCAGTTTTTCAGGTAGGTGCTCTTAGCATACCCGGAGTTTCGTCAGCACTCAGTGACATTTTTTTATACACAGAAATTCTGTTTAAATTAGTTTAATTGTGAAATATTTCATATGAAATGTTGTCTGTTTTTTGGGGACCAAATCTCCTAATCCTATGTTTCTGAACCAAATTCCTTCAGGAATCCTTACTCTAGAGAAATTCACCAATGACAATTATGATTTTTGATTCCCTTTTGCAAAAGGAAAAGAGATTCTGAGATTTCCCGGGGCATCGAATTTCTCTTCTTTGTAGTTCTGGTTGGTTTTATTTTATTCTCAAGTAACTGGTTGTCCTACCAAAGACTTCTTGTCTGACAAAGATTCAAAAACTTCTAGTTGTCTTAGATACATGTGTCTGAGCAGCTCTAGATTTAGAGTTTTTACACATGTTGGGTTTTCATGTAAAAGCACAAACTTATCAAGAAAAGTAAATAGGTTCCCTCAAACTGCTCTCCAGACTCCACTGTCATTCATCCAAGCTGAGACTCTAATATCTACTGAGAAGCTCTATAACATTACCATTCATGGCGATACTGGGACTCTGTTCTTGATAGCTGCTGTACAAAACAAGAGACAAGCTAAGACTAAATGAATCAGAGGTCAGCAGGAAAAGAAGATGCACACAGAAGTGAAATGGCATACCCATGTTCACACCAGAAATAGTAGCAAGAACAGGATTGGATTTCAGGACTTCTGAAACTCAACCCAGAACTGTGCTATTAGGGGATATTTTGGTTTGTTGTCATGGGATGTAGGGGAGGACAAATCCAGTTCACCCCCTCCCCAAAATCAATCATTTTTGTGTGAGTTATATTTTTCAAAAGGAAAAATTGGTCAATAGAACAGTGTTCTCAAAAATCAGTTTTTATTCAATCAAAAAAAACAAACTCAGAAAGTAATTTCAGCTCTGTATCTCCATGGTACTTGCTACATTAGGAGATGAGATGTTTTTCACATACCATTGCTTATTACCATCATCTTATCAAACGGCTGAACCCATGACCTTTAACATCAAAGCTGAGACTCCATCATTAGAGTTAAGGAATGACCTGCAGTGATTGTTATCCTTATGTGACTCAACCTGTGTAATAGGAACATGATGTTATATAAGTGTTTTGCATGCATGCATACATATATATACATACATATATATATATACACACACACACACATATACATATACTGCTGTAGAAAGTGGCAAAAATGCATTTCAGGAGAGAAAGAGTTAAATGAACCACCAGTAAGTGAATGCAAAGTTGCTTATGTAGACATTTTCTTGTAAAGATCTGGTCTCTGCGCGTTAACTACATGCAGAGACTAGCTGTATCCAGGTTGACAGCTCTGGTGTTATACTTTTGTGGGGAAAAGTTAAACAGCATCATTGAGCCACTTGGAAAGACATAATAGATGGAGTTGTACTTTCTTAGCCTCCCACATTTTCTAAGCTAAACTGAAGAGGGAAATTCTACAGGGCTAATAAACAAATACCTACTTAATGGAGAGTGTTAGGACACCGTGTCAAAAGTCTGGGAGTGGGGATTGATCCTCCTAATTTGAAAGGAGTAAAGAACAATATTCAGCATATCTCAAACAATGTGATTCTCTTCCTTTTCTGTGGCTGTGTAGAAGTTCCCTTGACTTTCTAAACACAGCCCATTGACAAGGAATCCCAAAGGAAATAAAAACCAAGAAAGGTATGGGGTTGGATCAAGGGCAGAAGAGAAAAAGAAGAAAAGTTTTCTATATATTGGTTGAGATAGTCAGAGAAATGGGTGCAGACAGATGATATTTGTCATCTTCTGAACACAGCTTCATATATATTGAATGCAAAATTTTTTCCTACTGGGACAAACCCACCCATCTGTTGAAATATGAACTTTGCACTTTTCAGGGTCAGTTCCTTGCTCTATCTGAGACTTGCTGTGCTGAGTGACCCTGTGCATCTGCCAAGGCCAGCGCTACAAGGTGGAAATCTGGCCTTCAACATGCTTAACTCATGATTAGAGCCTTACTCTCTTCCTCTGTCACTGAGCTCCTCCCCGCCATGTCTAATTTGGATACTTTAAAAAGCTCTGTCTCTTGTCTGAGGCATATTCTCAGGGCAGGCTGAAAGGTTTGCAACATGGTAGGGCAGATGAGTTAGGTTTTGAAAGGTTTCAGACCTGCTGGATCCTCAGGTGTGACAGTTCACCAGCTGCCTCAGCTTGCCAAAAATGTTCTGCTCAGTGATGTGCAGGAGGAAGCTTAAAGGGAGCTGCATGGGAGGATAATGAAATGAGTAAGTGGAGAGGATTTTCCAATCAGAAGAGCAGAATGGTAAATACTGTGAATTTGTACTTTTATTTCCAAACACTGCTTTTATTTCCATTGTAAAATTATGGTCTCAGAGCAAACTAATAAAGCCCATGTATCCAAATCAAGTATAGTATATAAAACCTTCTCCTCCTTTTTTTTTTATAGCATCCTTGCCTTCAGGCATCTGGACAAAAATGGGAACACCCAGAGACCATGGTTTTCAGTGTGCCCATCAGAGCGTCTCTTACCTGTATGCGCAGCAGGTGACAAACAAGTTTTCTCCACCAGATCACCTGGCCAGATGTGTCTCTACTTGTGAGGAAGGTGGGGCAGAGAGAAAGCAGAATCGATCCCCAAACTCAGTTCAGTTAAAAAGGTGTCGGAAATGAAGTGCTGTAATTCAGTTGTACTTGGGCTCTGCACAGAAGTGATGTTGCCAGAATGCCTGGTACTATTCCTGGTGCATTGAGCATGACGGTACCAGCAGGATCTGCCTTGGAGGCAAGGTAAGATTAGGCAAACATTACAGGAGAGGACTGTGGGCTCATCCTGTCACAGAAACATGGCAAAACAGACCTAAAATCAGAGATATCTCATAAGGCTTATTAGCATCTTAGAGCAGTTTCTCCCTCCAGAAGTTCCCTGGGAGAAAAATACACCAGCCATCTGCAATCAACATAGTAGCCCATGGCTTATTTCAATTCCTATGAAACAAATTGTTCTTGAAAGCAGCTTTTGCTTTCCACCCCCTCTCACTTTTTTGGCTTCTCCTGCTGTCACTTGCACCTTGACTGAGATGTTCCCACTACCCCCTTGTTTCTATGCTCTAATAAAATTGTTTAATCTGATTTTTTTTTTTTTCCTCACTTCTTGAGGCTGGAAATATTCTCATTACACTTATACTGAGGAGAAAAATAATAATAACAAGTTCCCAGGGTAGTGGAATTCTAATCCTCTAATTCAACAAAAAGGCAACCAATAGCAGGAAGAATCAAGCCCTCCATGATGCCCTGCTCCCCCTCAATGTTTTTCATGATTTTCAGGTCAACCATGTATTTGGGAGCTTCCATGTAACAAATTTTCATTTTACTCATTCAAGTAAATTTTCTTTGCAAGCTTTCCGCATAGCCTGAAGCCTACAGCTATTTTTGAGTCTTTTTGAGGGCGAGGCAGAGTCAAGTTACCTTGTCATCAAATTCTCATTTTGGCAAGAAGGGTGGTGGGGGTGAAGAAACAGAGGACTTTATAGCAATAATCACTAACCAAAACACTTCAGAGTGCCTGAACTTGTTACTGTGTCTGTTCAGTTCTTTGACGATATGTCAAGCACAAAGAAAACAGCTTAATTTTTCACAAGCCTGGTTGCTTTCTGAAGTTAACAACAACACGGCAACTTGTTTGAACTAGTGAATGGAAGGAACATGCTATTAATATCAGAGTCACAGCACCCCATTCCCCACAACCCACCAGATGTCTGAATTTAAATTGTCACCTCACGTATCACATCAGTTTCTGTGGGCAAAATCTTGGTCTGTTTTACAAATGCCCTAGAGGCACTGAGCTGCTCTTGCAAGGTCTTTGATATGGTCTGTTGGTAATATGGTTGTAAAAAGCCATGTGTGTTTATGGTGCATCGTTATTAATATAGCTCCTGTTCCCATCATTGTTTTGTTATTATTTATGTATTATTTCCTGTTGGGCAACTAGATTGCTCTGAAAACTGGTAGATCATGCCAGTCCTTTCACCTTTTTATCAGCCCAGTTTGGTGTCCTGCCTGCTTCCTTTGCTGGTAGATTGTATGGCATAGCTATGCGTTCACATCAAACACTAATGTTTCTCAGAAAAGAAAGACATTCTGGGAAAACTCTGAAGGAAACCAAAATAAATCCATTCCCCCTGGAATCGGTTTGTGGCAAGTTTTGAATGTCTTGCCTTCCATATCCTCCAAAAAAAGACTCAAAACCCCCAGATGCTTAGGCCAAAACTTTTTTGGTCTTCATCAAAAAGTCAAAATTCCTGTGGAAAGAAGACACTTTTCAAGAAAATGTACATTTAATCAAAACTCCCATTTCCCAGTAAAGCCAGTGTTGACTACAGCTGTGCCAAATCTGAGTGTGACTGCAGGGCAGTTCTACCTCCCCCTGCCAAAGGACTGTCCTGGGGCACTTGACCTGATCCATAGGTGTGTCATGCTGGGGAGAAGAAAGTCAAAAGCTTTGCTCATCTGTGCCTTCGGGTAGTAATAAAAAGCATAGCCTGTGTATAGGAAAAGAAGCAGAGAAGGAATTGGAGACTCAATAGAGCTTATGAGCAGAAGAGGAAATAAGGGAGACAGGAGGCCAAAGGGATGAAAAAGGGCATCCTGGTTACAGCTGGGATAGGGTTAATTTTCTTCATAGTATCTGGTGTGGTGCTGTGTTTGACTATAACTGAGAATAATGCTGCCAACACACCAATGTTTTAGTTGTTGTTACGTAGCGCTTTACCCTGATCTAGCCTCTCATGCTCTGCCTGTGAGGAGGGGCACAAGAAGCTGGGAGGGAGCAGAGACAGAACACCTGACCCAAACTGGCTAAGGGTTATTCCATACCACAGTACATCATGCCCACTATATAAACCGGTGGGAGTTAATTGGAGTGGATTGATTACTGCTGTATATTGGTCAGTGGGTGGTGAGCAATTCTATTGTGCATTGCTGCAATTTGAATCCAGGTGCTCCTGTTTACAACAGCAAAGGATTTGTGTGGAGGGAAGCAGACCTGCACACTGTCCTGGATCTGTGTAAGTTCATCCCAGCATTTTGGGTCAGAGTAACCTAAACAGGTCTTTTGTTCTCAAGGGTTTACAGCTTCCCTAGAACCTGTGCTGTGGTGAAGACACCCACTGCTGCCACAGATGCCTTTTCTCCATGGCAGCCAATAGCCTGAGGAAAGGAAAAGCCATTGGCTGTGGGTCCAGAAAAATCTTGTATGTGCATTACCTGTACATGAGGGTCAGTGCCGCTCCCAGAGATGCTGTGCATTTCTTCATTCTTCATGAGTTCTTTTTTTCTTTCTTTTTTTTCCTGAGATCTAAAATTAAGAAATAATGCAGATGGAAAACATCTGCCTGTTCTTTGTGTGTGGAAAAAACATAACACATGGCAGGGATGATAAATAATAATAAATAACGATGATGATGAAAGCATTTTGAGAGGCGCAATGGTTTGATTTGTCTGAAGCAAGCATCACACACTCTCTATCCGGGCTAAGAAGGATAAATAGACTGTTGTGGTTTGAAATTCTGCAAATGGCAATGCAATTTTAAAGCATTTAGAAAGAGCAGATGCTGAGCATGGCTTGGCTTTTTGTGGGCTCACTCATTAGTGCCCTGTCAGAGGCCTTTCAGGTGTGCAAAAGCAGCCTGACCTCTCCTGAATGCAGGTGTACTTATGTATGAGTCACAAATCACTGTCTCTCTCAAAAACTAACACAGCTAGACCAAAGAATGACATAGCCTCCCAGTGACGTAATATTATTCTTTTCTACATTGTTACCTAATATAGGGCTATGAAATCAAATCCATGGGACAACTAATTTGTCTATTTCCCTAGGCTATCACAAAAAAAAAGATAGCTTTTCACCCAGAAGATATAATTCTTGGTGTCTCCCAAACATTCATGCAAAAATCAGCTCTAATTGTATCCCTGTGGATGTCACCTAGACCTTCATCAGAGTCCACCTAAGAACTTCTTCCAGGGCTGGGGTTGTGCCAGGTCATCTCAGACTGTAGGTAAAGACATTGTAAAACTCAGTGAGTGTTATCTGATGGAGAGGGAGGAAGGGGATTATCTAATGATTTGTAGGGTCTCAGCTGAGTTTCCAGAGTGCAGGTGTTCTACTTAATGTCTGCCAGCAGGTTGGTACTCTCCCTGCCTTTGTAAGTAACTAGGCCCAAATGACTCCTGATTCTGAAAGCATTCGAACCTGTGAGATGTCTGCAGACAGAATAGACAGGACGGTGGGGAAAGAATACTGTGCACCATCAAAGGTCCATATCTATGTGAGGAAAAAGCATTCAGACAACAGAGTAGGTGATTAATGTACACGTGTGAGTGTAGGTCTGAACACTAATAAAAGGAATGTGGCAGGACAGGTTGTGTTTAATGTCTGACTGAACAATATGATACCAAACATTTCAAAGGACAGTGACAGTCTCAGCTACCTTCAGGTGTTTCCAGGAGGTACTTCTACACACCTGAGATCTCAGCTCCCAGCACAACCATCCTGTAAGGTTTCAGGCAGGATGATTCACAAATGGAAACATCATTGAAAAAAGCCCAACACTAACACTCGCGACAAGCCATGTTGTGTGTGTGTCTCTATGTACTTTGCCAGCATGTTTGTCTGAACACTCTGAGTGCATTTACTTTTCTGTGTGTGTCTGCTGGAATGATTGAAGCTTAAGACCAAAAAAAAAAAAAAAAATGGAAAAAATTGCAAACAAATCACAGCTGAGCAACAGGAGAATGATGATGCAATGATATTGCAGCAGCAAAAGCAAAACGATCTGCTAAAAATACACCAGAGGGATCTAAATATTTCCATAAACAGATGGAGGTCAGAGCCCAAATGGAAGAAAAAATATGCAAGGAAAGGAAATTGTATTTGACAGCCATAAGGGTCTATAGTTCTTCTGTGTCTTTTATCCCAAAAGGCTTTTTCACAGATGCTCGCAGTTGGGCAAAGGAGGAGCCTGATCCCACTATGCTTTACTTACACGAGTAACCCTAATTTATGTTTGTAGACTCAAAGAGGCCAATGGACCTGCCACATGAGCAATACCTTGTTTGAGTTCTTTTAGAGGAGGCATCTGGCAGTGCTTTATAGTGAAGGCTGCAGAACAGTTTCCATGCTAAACCTCTCTTTTATTCATTCTCATAAATTTTTTTCCTGTTTCAGAACATTTACATTTTCGGCCGAAGTTTTCCAAACATAGTCCATGCCCGAATGTGAATTTTATTGGGATGCTTGAGGAAGAACAGCTTCAGCCTGGCTGGAAAAATATGTTTTCCCTTAAACATGAAAGTCCAAGCCTCTTCCTGCCTTTTTCTTGCCCCTTTATCTAAACAAATGAGAAAGGGCTAAAATTTAATTTGCCGAGTTGTCCTACGGGGAGTTGAGGATAGTGAGATTTGGTGAGGCTTCAAAATCAAAACCACCTAGAAATATTTTAAATCTGTAGATACCTGAAATCCTGACTATGTTGTTCAAGGGTGAAACTCAGCTGCTGTAGAAAAGGTACCAGAGAGCTGTATGACATGTACTCCTTTGAAGCTCAAGCCTTGCTTTCATCTTGCCTAAGTTCACCACCTACAAGTGGCAACCTGACTTTCAGACTGAGAAACCAAAGCCAGGTGTGATACCAGCTGTAGCATTTTCTTGTGGCCTTGATGGACCACCTTGGCTTGGGATAGATTTCAGGCAGAATTAAGAATCATCAGCATAATCCTCTCTTCTAGAGGGAAACTGCTATCTCCCTATTTGAACCCAACACAAAGACTTAGAGGTATGCAGCTAGTGAACCTTGGCTGTTGAGCTGCTGCAGCTCGTCTTCCCAGCAAGAATAAAACCTTGTGAATCCACACGGAGATGCATTCTGGGTGGGGGCACACAAAAGCATGTTTAAAAGCTTCTGCACAAATGTTTTCTTCTGCACAAAGTGAACTTATTCCCTCTCCTGAAGTAAAAAAGTTCTTCAGGTTATTTTTGTTTTTTTTTTTTTTTTTTTTTGCTTTATTTCTAGCTCTCAGTCATGTCTAATAATCAGACTAGAAAGAAAGGGGCAAAATGTTGTTTCAAAGTGTAAAAAGCCCCAAAACCAAACACATTGAGATGACATATTTTGAGAATACTTGGCTTTAAAGCTCTGTAATTCACACCCTTCTTTCTACAAAAACATCTGTCCAAACCAACACATTTCTAGGAAAATGTGGTGTTCAGCCTGGAGAAAAGGCTCTGGGGAAGCCTTATAGCAGCCTTCCAATATCTAAAGGGGGCCTAAAAGAAATCTGGAGAGGGACATGCAGTGATAGGACAAGGGCTAATGGCTTCAAGCTGAAAGAGGGCAGATTTAGATTAGATATTAGGAAAGAATTCTTTACTGTGAGTGTGGTGAAGCACAGGATCATGTTCCCCAGAGAAGTCACAGATGCCTCATCCCTGGCAGTGTTCAAGGCCAAGTTGGATGAGGCTTTGAGCAGCCTGGTCCAGTGGAAGGTGTCCCTGCCCATGGCAGGGTCTTGAAACTAGATGGTCTTTAAGCTCCCTTCCAATACAAACCATTTTGTGATTCTATGACTCTACGATTTCTTTTAAATGAAGTTATTCAATAGGAAAATGTCTTCGAAAAAATGTGTCCTGAGCTTCAGACAAACAAGAGTGACTATTCATATAGCATTAGGAAGGCCAGACTGGTCCTGTCCAGCCATTCATGTGGATGACTCCAGACAGCTTAGCTAATATGGTCCTATACAGTTTAATCCTTGCTTCGAACATTGTACAATTCTTCCTTGGTACATTGTATGAGTGTGGAGCTGAACAAGAAGATGTGCTAGGTCCTTTCCAGTCTAAATGTCTTTGTGCACAGCATACTGTACACAGCACATGATAAATCCACCAAACTACCTTTAGCCTACTGTAATAGAGCTGTATTAATGATGAGAACTAAGCATCTGGAATTAAACACCCTAAAATGAAGTTCAGATTGTCAAATATGAGACTTAAGGGGCTCATTATAAGACACTCATGTTAAAAGGACCTCAAGGGCTCTTTTGAAATGATGAATGATCAGTACAGTGCTCTGTGAAGATACCAGAGGAACTGCAGTTTCTTTTGTCACTTCAGACTTCATCTAATGCCAAATTGTATATTTTTGTTTGGCTGCTGTAGGAATTACAGATCCGAACAAATTAGCTTCTTGGGTCTTGCTTTTTTTGTTTCTTTTTTCCTTCAAGAACATGTCCTTACAGAAATAAAAACTGTTTGCAAGCTATAAACATGTCTCATGTTCTGTCCCAAGGCAGGAGAGGTTTGCTTCCACAGCTCTCAACAGGAACAGAAGCAGAACTCCTGTATAACCCAAACTAAATCTTTTCAAGCCTGTACTTGATGTTTTTACTGTTGTATAGCTGAAAGAAACTTTTGCTTCACCTGTTCTACACTCTGGATGCCTTTTCTCCATCCAATGATACATGCCATGTCATTGCCATAACTTCAGGCAGCACAAACAGCATTAGGAAAGACACTGTGTGAAAACACAGCAAAAATGTATTGGTGATGTCCTAAAGCTTTGTGTTGGGAAAGCCTCAGTTTGCTGCAGACGTCTCTCCCTTTACTATGTACTGAGGTAAACTTCCAGCCTAGGCTTGGCTCACTCTGCCTTGTGAAGAGTCATTGCTGATGTTGATTTATTTAGCGGTTGACTGGTAGGTTTTGGAAGAGGCAGGAGGAAGCTCTCCCTTCCTGTTCACACACAGCTGTTCTCCTCTGAGACCCATCTGGATTCACTGGAGGACCACTGGCCTCTTTGCCAGAGCTCTATCACAGGCAGCATTTACAGCTGTCCCGTATGGACAACTGGTGTGTGGTCTGAAGCTATTGATGAAGTAAGACAAGTGCATTCCACAGAATTTATTTTCTCCACACCTTCTGGAGCTCCACAGACTCCTTGGTATAAGCTGTTACAAACCCCTTGAACCTAGCTGAGTCAGGATAACAGTAGACTGGCTGTGCAGAGCTACCTGTACTCCTTGCAGGAGCCATTGTATTGCACACAAGCTGTATCTGTTGGGAAGGACTGCAAAAAGGCCTTTGCCTTTGGAAGCAGCCAGCTCCTGCGGTATTTGGAGCTGTAAAAATCCCCCATATCTGTCAGAGAGGAAGCTGTGTGCATACACAAGCTCTCTGTCTCTGTGCCTGGAGAGGTATGGTAAGGGTTACACAAGCTTTAGGAGTATGTTTTTTTAAGGAACTTGCCAAAGAAAAAAGAGCTCCACAAAATTCACTTCTTTAAAACACAAGAAGAAAATTAAAGTGTCTCTGAAGCTTCTGATCTGTGTAGGTGAGGAAAGGCTGTGAGCAAAGAATTCATCCACGATAATACTGTGGAGGAGTAATGCCCTCGCTCATTCCAGCGCAGATGGCAATCCCACCTCTTAGCCCAACCCAAAGGCCATGAGCAGGTCTAGTTTCAAAGACTTTTGCATGCAGAATTATCCAAACTCTGCTACTAATAGTGGTTAAGAAACACGGGTGGTTAGTTGCAATGGGTGAATGCTATCATTAAACTTCAAGTAGTGGCATTGCCACACTGGCGGTTTCAAAGTTTTCCAGAAGAGCATCTAAACCTATAAGCTCTCCAGGTCAGTGAAGCCAGGTTCCATCACAGGTAGCAGGTTGTCCCCAGTAATGTCTGCAGCAAAACACCTCATATAATGCTTGCTCTCACCAAAGTGGGTAGGCATGCATTGTAAGCAAAGTCACCAAATTGCTCACATTTCCTTGTTACATTTTGTCTGACACTTGGAGTTGGATGTATTACAAAAACTCTGCTGTCCTGATTCAGTTTTCACCTCCATCCATATGTTTATCCTTTTTGGACCAAAGAGAGGATTGTAGGATGAAGCCTGAAGAGCTGGATAACAAATCCTGTTTTCTGGATTGTTGCAACATCAGGACCTGGGACAAGTGCACAAGTTCATCACTGCTTTTAAAGTCCTTCACTCGACCTTACATTATTTTCAGTTATGGATTGCTGCTTCATTTATTAGTGCTCTCACAGAAAGGCAAGGGTAGGATTCAGGATAAACTGGGAGACTTGTGAAGGTGAGTTCAGGTCTCAGTGGCATAGAGGTACCATGCAGAAACTTGCTCAGCTCTGAGTAAGTTTATTTTAACCCAAAGAATTCCATAGTATGCTGAGGGCACCTGAAGCACAATAATGGTTTGAGTCTATGTGAGTATGTGTGATGGAGCTCAATGGATAGTCCTTCTGCCAAGTCAGAATTCAGACAAACTTCATTTCAATCTGTTAGGATGCATATGGATCCTTTGGAGGTTCATTCATTCAGTTTCATACAAATATGTCTCTTTTCTGCTCTGAATAACACCCACTGACTCAAGCAGAACCATGTGAACAATAATAACCAAAAGTAAACAAAGCAGAATTTAACCCTTTTTCTCATGCCCTTCTCAGTGTATGTTACAAGTGTGAGATCCAAAAAACATCAATTCTGAAAACATCTCTTTGTGTTACACAACATAGGTCACCAAATGGAAAGATGGAGACTCTCCAGGATTAATAACATGGAAAAGTATGCTATTTGATGTGATAAATATTTGGAAGGCCACTTTATTGTCAGGAGTATAAAGACCCACCCGTTACTTGGAAAATCAAGACAAAGCAACAGAATATCTCACTTTAAGAAAAACATCAAGGAGAAAAGAGGAAATTATCCAAGAACTGGGGAAACTTGACCAAGGCCTGTAGGGATTTTAAGTTGCAAGACTGTTTGTTGTTTGAACTGAGTCACACCGATGCAACAGAGAATTTGTCCTTGGCAGCAGAACTGTTAGAATGGGGAGTTAATGCTCCATCATGTCAACCCACTGAATCCAGGTCATCATGTCTTAATTAAAGTGTTCATGCTATGAAATACCACTGAACGTCAATCCATTTCCTTAGTGTATAGAATACTATGTTTATTTATGGGGTTTGGCTGTTGCTTCTGGAAAACAGAAAAAAGATATTAAAATATAAAGATTTCCCATTAACAGGAGAAAAACACTGTCATGCCCTAGATTCTCTTCTCAGCTGTTTTTGGTGAGATCCCTGCCTATGGGTCATCTTTTCACACATTAAAGAGGTTTTTCCCTATCTTGGCCAAGCACAATTCAGCCTTATTGGGGTGACGATGCATGCATAGGTAAGACAGAATTTTGGTTTAGAATAAACTCCCTATGATGGGCTAACTATGCAGCATTAAGTATTTTCAGATTCTACTCTATTGAACTCTCCTACATATCAGAGTGCCCATCAAGTGTCTAAGAGCTCAAATGTCTGAGATACAGAAGGAAAAAGCTTTTGCCTCCTCTCATGCCAAGTGTAGAAGAATCTCTGCTCTGGATATCTGCCCAGCCCTGGAGCAGAATTCCTGCAAAACCTGGAAATTCAACCCCACTAAGAATCATTCTCTGGTTTGATTCATAAGGGATGGACAAAGCAGCAACTGCACTAGCTGTGTATGTTAAAATATTACATACATCTATGGAATAGCTACTCTAGTGATACAGCCAGGAAAAACAGCAGAGCGAGTCAGATTGGTAAAGATGGGATAGATAGAGAAAGTGCCAAACAAAACAAGGTTTGATTACGGCTACACACTGTCCTCTGCCTCTAATTTTCTCTTGCAGGGAATTTCCTAGAAGAAGGCCAGCATAAATGATCCTGCCTAACTTGATAGCTCCCTATAGTTAACCCTTTCCTGAATTGTGGGGTTGTGTCCTCAACTGGCTTACAAACACACACGTGTTAGCTAAGTTCTGCTGATGTTTTTGAACAAAAAAGACAGTGCTGTTTTTTTCTTCCTTTGAAAAAAATGCAATTAACAGAAAAGCTTTTTTACCTGCCCCGTTGATGCTCTGCACTTGGGATGTTTAAAACCAAGGAGTGTTAACCCTATAGGACACAAAAGCTACTATAGTGACTGCAGAGTTTTATTCCTTATAGAATCATAGAATCACAGAATAGTTAGGGTTGGAAAGGACCTTAAGATCATCTAGTTCCACCCCCCCTGCTATGAGCAGGGACACTTCCTACTAAACCATGTCACCCAAGACTATGTCCAACCCAGCCTTGAACACCGACAGCGATGGAGCATTCACAGCTTCCTTGGGCAACCCATTCCAGTGCCTCACCACCCTTACAGTAAAGAATTTCTTCC
>JASSUY010010969.1:0-12726 GCA_032466535.1 Forpus xanthops
CTCTCTCATCCTATCTTCATATGGGAGGTGCTCCAGTCCCTTGATCATCCTCGTGGCCCTCCTCTGGACTTGTTCCAGCAGAAGTCCTTCCCCATCTTCTGATAGCACTGTGACTGAAGCTTAACGGACATCTTCTGGTTATCCACCCGAGCACAAAGGCATTTTGGAGGAAGGAAGTATGTGATGTGTTTTACCTTTTGTGAATGCATTGGACATATTTTGGTCATGTGCTGAGGGAGGATTATGAGGGTCTTCTACAAAGAGTCAGCCTGCACTGTCATCATTCAAGTAGTTCTGGCTTATATTTTCTGCATGTCTGTGGCCTCTCATCATCAGCTCCGCCCTTCAGAGTGAGAGTGACAAGATGCCTGGTGGCACCACTTTGATTTGAAAAATATTAACAAAATGAATCACCAAAGAAAAAGATGCAGGGAACATATAATTCCCACTCTTTGTGCAACCTTCAGTGAAAGTGTGAAAGGAAGTCTGAAAGGAAAATCAGAGCCATAAAAACTAAAATGTGAGGTAGGGATAAAGAAAAGTTTGAGAGTATTAGATATCTGAAAGCTGTTTCGTATTCATTTAGATTCAGTGTATTGTTAATCAGTAGTTTTGTTTGGATGTACTTCTCATGCCATGAAACAGAAGGACAAACCAATCACTTTTCAGTGTTAAATACAAATTAAGGTTGTTTGCTGTATTACCTTTTGCAACTCAATATTTTGTGAAAATAATTTTTCAATCTTTCTAGCATAGTCAGGAATCTTCATACATGCACATATATAGTGTACAAATGTGTGTATACACAAATATATTTGTATAGCTAGGGATCTGCCTATATGGGAACAATCTTTAAATGAAATTCAACATTTTTGCAGCTTTTTTCACTGTATTATCCTACTGTGTTTGCATTAAGCAACTGTGCAGCTTTCTAATTGTTGTGGTTTAACCCCAGCCAGAAAATAAGAAAAACCAGCACACTAATGAAATGTCATAGACTTTCCTTTCCCACCCTGCACAGTCTGTATGTACGTCGGGAGATGATTTTGTGTTAACAAGAGGAAAGATGATAACTTTTTGACATGTGTTCTACTTCAGTTGAACATGGCAGAAGGTTATTTTCTGTTGCTTACCTAGTGTTAATGCTCTGAGAAGGGATCCCCTCACCACAGGACTCTCTCCTGCCAAAGTTAGTGGAAATTATCAAATCACGTATCAGTCCTTTACCAATCCCAAATCCAGCTAGACAGTGGTGAAAGAGCAGTGCACTTTCTGAGCTAGTGTGAATCACAAAGCTGGATGTCTTTCACAGTGATGAATCACTGAATGCTGGGTGAAGAAGTAGTCTCTTGGTATTGTCAGGGTGGAAAATCACCTTCTCCTATCTTCTTGGAAGACAATGATTTGCTGAAGATAAACCCTCATGGATTCCAGGCTTTCAAAAGAGCCTATACAACCGATGGTTATCAGTAAATGCCTGTATTGAAACCCCAGAAACTTCAAGTTTTCTTTCAGGCTCTGAACTTTTGAGTCATAAAAATGACATCAGTCTGATTGCCTGTTTGCTTTTCCCTGTGTTTTGCTTCTGACTTCAGAGGAGTAGTTATTTTCACAGCAATTGATGATATCATCTCCCAAAAGCTGGAAAAGCTTTACAGATAATTTTGCAAAGCTTCGATATTTTCTCAGGGATGGCCACACCTGTGCTGTTTCCTTCATCCTCCCATTCTGGATTTATGTTAAGTAAGCAGGAGTTCTCACTGATTGGTTTCAGTTATACCTGTTACAAAGAAGATGGCGGATGTTCTGCATTCTCATCGCAGAAAAGAGTTTACATTGATAGCAACTGTATTAGATTTTAGATCTCTTAACAACATGCAGGTAAGTGCAGCATGCCAATATTTTTGGAACTGTTAAGCAAAAAGTTTAATTATGAACAAGTTGCTGCTGTGATCTTAGCAGATCCAGTGATTAATTTTGTACCTACTGGAAGTTTGTGCACATTTCTGGAGGTTTGTAACAATATTCAGGTTTAGCATTGTTTTTCATAGGTATGTTTGACTTGAAAGTGAAAAATAAATAGAATTTTAAAAATCTGAATATATAATAGAATATGATTATATGACTTGATATGCATTTGCACAATTCAGAAAAAAATGATTCCAGATAAAGTTTTCTGTACTGTTAGGTGAATAAAATGTATTTTTTAAAGTATTCCAACAGTACTTTCACAGTATTATGGGGAAAATAGGCTAATTAGTACTGAGGATGTTTAAAGTAATTTCTTGTGTATGCTTACCTGGGAGACTCATGCTGCTTAATAAGAATTTTCAGCAGTTATCATTTAATTTCCTAAATAATGTCCCTTTAATTTTAATGGAAAAGAAAGAGTCTGGAAAATCATAAGTAAGGATTTATTTTATTTAATTTGCTTACTTAACTACAGGTAAAGAAAACTTTAAGATGCTCACATTTAAAACCAAAACACAACCAACACAAAGAGAAAGAGGTATTTTTAATGGAAATTCAGTAAGCCAGAGATCTGGGACCAGAGATCACAAAGATTCATGAAATATGTTTCTGATGGACATAGATGTTAAACAGTGCATGGCCAATATGTACAGCTTGGCTGGCATAAATGACTTTCACATAGTATTTCCAAAATGTGCTGTGACTGGAATAGCTTATTTTCCTTGGTGCAAAATTAGCATGAACCAGAAGGGGAAAAGTAGACGTTGTTTGGAATCATAGAATCATAGAATAGTTAGGGTTGGAAAGGACCTCAAGATCATCTAGTTCCAACCCCCGTGCCAGGGACAGGGACACCTCCCACTAAACCATGCCACCCAAGGCTATGTCCAACCCAGCCTTGAACATTGTCAAGGATGGAGCATTCACAACATCCCTGGGCAACCCATTCCAGTGCCTCACCACCCGCACAGTAAAGAATTTCTTCCTCAGATCCAGTCTAAACTTCCCCTGTTTAAGTTTGAACCTGTTACCCCTTGTCCTCTCAGTACAGTCCCTCATAAAGAATCCATCCGCAGCATCCTTATAGGCCCCCTTCAGATATTGGAATGATGTGTAATAACTCTAGTAGTGCCTTGCACAAATGCTAGAGAGGTATATGGGCAATCCTTAATGGGGCAACTTGACACCCATGCCATCTCTTCTAGTGGCTTCCTTTCCATTCTTGCTACAATACTGCTTTGCTGTAGTTGAATACATTGCTGAAAGCAGGGTCAGCACGTTGTCAGATGCAATTGCTCACAGTTTTATCCCATCAGACCTTGAAAATGTCCAAGAATGGAGACTGTGCAACCTTTTTTAGCAGCCTGTTTTATCTCAGTTGCTCTTGTGGGGATAAAGTTTTTCTGTATATCAATCATGTGAACTGCTCTTCTTTCAGTTTATGCTTGTTTCTCATCTACTTACTGCAGATCACTGTGAAGAGGCTGGCTCTGTCTTCTCAACACACTCCAGGTATCTGTTTGGTCATTCCAAGACCACCTTCTTCTCCAGGCTGATCAAGTCCTGGTTCCCTAACCTCTCTTCACAGGGCAAAGGATGCAAATGCCAATCATGCCATTGCTCTTGCAGAACGACCTCCACTTTATCAATGTCTTTACTGAATGGATTAGGCCAAAACTAGACAAAGAAGTCTCATAGTGGTCTAATGAGTGGTGTATAAATGCAAATAAATATTTATCTTGATTTCCTGAATGTGTCCTCTTCCTGTTCTTACAGCTCAGGGTGCAGTTGGTACTTGCTGTTGTAGGTGCACACTGATGGCTCGTTCTCAGCTTGCTGTTCATTATGACTCCCAGCATGTTTTCAGCAGAGCTGCCTGCAACTGGCTCATTTCCAGCCTGCAACACTGCAAGAGGCTCTGCTTCCTATGTGCAGGGCATTACATTTGTCTTTCCTGAATTTGGTAAAGTACCTGTTGGCCCCATTCCTTCAGCAGGTCTGAGTACCTCCACCCTCAACTTACTGGCTCTTCCCTCTACCTTTCTTGGTGTCACCTGCAAAATTCATCACTTTCTTGAGGTTATTGTTAGAGATGCTAAACAGGACAGATATGTGTGGAACATCTGTGTTTCTAAAATTCATGTAGTTCATTGAGTCTGATTCTGAGACTCACAAAGTCTTTTTCACTTAACATTGGTCAGCCAAAGTAATTTGAACTAAGGGTAAATTGATGGTCTGTATTGTAACACTGTGCCAAAATACCCTTATTTCACTGAAAATGTTTGAATGAAGACTGTGAGATTGCGTGGTTCATAATATTGGGCAGGCTTTTAACAAAGGGATTTGAAGAAAAATCTCTGGTTCAACAAATGCATATAGCAAGTCTTTTCAATTTCATAGCTGTACAGTGTGGTGCTGGCAGGGTGAGCTTGGTATATAATTACCATTTCTAAGAATGACTTCTATTAAAATTGAAATAAAAGATCTTTGTGAGGAAATATAAGCTCTAAATGTGAGTGCTACATTCTACAGATTGTCATTATTTTGAAGCCTTAAAATAATAAATGTTTCCAGAAGCAAACACAGGCTATTCAGATGTCAAATTCTTTTGTTTTCATAAGTGTCCCTTTGAATGCATTGAATCCAGCATTTAGCACTTGGCATCTAATTAATTTGTTATCAGAGAGGAAGTCACGGAGCAATGCAATTCCCTGTTCTCCTATGTACCAAAATCTGTTTTTAAAACTGTGGAGGCAGAGCACTAATAATAAGAGGTTTCTCAGCTTAAATACTATTACCCTTCCAACTCCACATCATACTTTAAAGAAATCCTCCCCCAGACTCAGGGAAAAAAATATCCAAGAAACAAATCCACAAAAACCCTCATTTGCAAAATATAGCCCTCAGGAATTATTTTTTTTTCCTTTAGTAAAGTAAATCACATTGTTCTTTTATTCAACTTTGAGAAAGCTCATTCTCATTACATTTTTAAGTCAATTGAGATAATATTCTAGGAAAGATGATCCAAGAAGCTTGCACATTTTCTGTAACTACAAAACTTCCAAGAGACCAATTAGTTTTAACTGGAATGATGGAGGAACAGTTCTGTTACTCACCTTTTTAAAGTACAGAACAGGCCTTATATTTACCGAGTACGCTCATCAGATTTACATCACCATTTAATTAAATGTTTGTTGCAATAATTGACCTCAGGAGTAAGTCATCTGGTAATAAATAGATTCTACTGTTTCTAAATAGTATTTTACTGACTCTCAGATGCTATTCATAGCCTGGTAGCTTTGCCACAAACCTCATCAGCAATTTACTTAAATGCATAATTCCACTGTAAAATTGACAGTGAATCAGAATTAAGTTTAACAATAGAGATTTCAGTGCATGATCCAAAACAGAAAATAACATGCATTTCTCTGAACCTTTAATTTTCAGCAACAGATCAAAACTGAGATAGGAATAAAAAAGAGACAAACAACCCAAACCCTGATTTCTGTAGTGTTTCTATTTTCTAATTCTTTTTACCTGCTTAAATAATTGCTTAAAGAATTTTGTGCATATCTGAATTTGTATTCAACAGTTCAAATAGAAAAGCAAGAGCTTTTTATGAGTTTTGATGAAATACAGTGATAACCTCAGGAAACCAAAATTGACATATATTTGCTGTCCTCCCTCCTTCAAACTATCGATTTATTACTCTACTTTTGTTTAAAACATACGAACTAAGTTCAGAGGTGATGTGTAAAATGTGTTAATGTAGAGTTCTTTATGCTCAGTTAGACACCATAAGACCTACTAACATTCACTTACTAGAGTATAAGTCAGTGAAATGGAGTGTAAATTAATGTAATTTACATGTGGAGGAGCTGGAAGAGTGAGAAGGTATTACCTATAGGAGGGAATAGAATTCTTATGAGCTCTAATATTCAGCTGTTTTTCTTGCTGCACCTCTGTACCCCTGAGTAAACCCATTTGCATGTGCCTGCTTAAGCTCCCGTGCATTCAGTGGGACTTTCTGGGCCAGTTGGTGATGATACATAAGTGTGATAGAAGTCTCATCTAAGGTGCTTGCTCTGCCTTCTCTCTGGGAGATTTTTACATCCACTGCATGCTGCATGTTGTGCCCTGGTGCCTTGTTTGACAAGCTGGCAGGTAAGAGGTAAGCCCAGTCATATTTTCTCCGGGATAAGAACATGTACCTGGCAGCTTTTACATTTCTGTAATTTCACACTCTTACCCTGTGGTAAGTTGCTCTTCTGCCAAGTGTGCTATGTAAGGCCCTGTCAGCTCCCACTTGAAACATGAGTGTTGAAGCACTAGTACAGAGGCAGTTCCTGCAAGATAAAGAACCATAAATCTGTTAATTTCTACTGCCACAAAAAAACTCTGATGACAACATACTAATTTAATAATAAAAAAAAAAAAAAAAGAAAATAAAACCCCAAACTGACCAAAATACTTACCCTAGGATCATGGTTACATGGTTATACACAAGACTAAAATTTAAAATTAATCTGAAGCATAATGAACATATGTGGAAAAAAAGAGGAGTAAAGGAGATAGAAACCATCCTAGTTAAGACTCTGTGAAGACTTTGGCCTGGAATCCTCCGGAAAGTTTTGCAGCATATGTCAGATAAAGTGTGAAAAACAAACCAGAAAAGTCTGTCCAGGTTTTGCTATGCTGGAGAAACCAGCATAGCAAAATTATTCCAGCCAAAAATGTTTTAGCAAGTGTAGTTCATATTGCTCAAAGAATTGACATCAGCTTTTCTTTCTTTTTAATGCTA
This sequence comes from Forpus xanthops, assembly GCA_032466535.1. NCBI lineage: Eukaryota > Metazoa > Chordata > Aves > Psittaciformes > Psittacidae > Forpus > Forpus xanthops. The sequence goes on from JASSUY010010969.1 coordinate 6,773, forward strand.
CATTTTGATAGAAAGCCTTTACCAACTTGTTGTAGAGATGTAATTATCTGTTTTAATATACAAGATGGTAAAGACAGTCATATAGGTATGGTCTATATGCAAAATTTTTGCTAAGTATATTAGTATGATATATAGTTTGACTTTATATTCAGGAAAAGTTAAACCCGCATATGAATCCTAATTTTCCTATTCAATATGGGTTGGTTACTTCCCAACCCCCACCCCACCCCCTCACCTTCCAAGCCCCTCACAAGTTAAATTGTAAAGATAGCTAAACCACAGTAAGAAAGGCTACTCTGGGATTAAACTGATATTTCAGTTTGCATTCAAATCTTGTTTTGTATCAAGAAGATTTTCCACTGTGGCTAAAAGCTTTTTCTGTGTAGGACTGAATTCATCTAATGCTTTCTGAAACTGAAGTCAAGAGAAGGCAAGGCACCTTTTGATACACATAAAAATGATCCTATGTCCCAATATTAACCCACTTTCTATACAGTGAACTTTGTCTTGAGTTTTTGAAAGTGCTAATTAGTTATTGCTAGCAGATAAACTAAAAATTTTCATCCTTTTTTTTTAAATTATTTTCTGAATGAAATCTTAGAAACACCCTTGAATTTAGGAATATGCTTTTCCCAGATAGTAATTTTGGTTCTAAAATTATGTACATTTGCGTCATTCATATCCTCTGTTAAGTCATTCTTTCAATAACACACACATGAAGCCATCAAAGAATTTTGCCTAATTGTTGGTCACAGTTATAATTGATTTTCAGCTCATTGTTAAACTGTGCATCACAAATAAAACCATATTTCATCCTGTTTGTTTCTATTTCAAAACAGTGTCTTTTAAAAAACATGTTTTAAAAATAAAAATAAAATCTAGACAAAATGCAACACTAATTCTGAGATGAAAAATATAAAGGAGAACTTGGGAGATCTTGTAACATAAATGAAAATAGGGATTTACCAGCTTTGTCTTTGTCAAAAAAAGAAAAAGATGAAATTACACAGAACTAAATTTAGAAGAAAGAGGAAATATGTCTGCTAGCTTACAAGGAATATCTCCAAAGAGGACGGGTATGAGGTCACTTGGAGATAGTGCTGATGTTCATGTGAGCAAAACTTTATTTTAAAGGAAACTGACTCATCAAAACAAAAAGTTACAGAAAATGTCAGTGAAGCAGTATTCCATGGAGCAGTAAGGCACTGAAGAGAGTTTATACATGTAAATGCAGCTGAGCAACTAGCATGCTGTCCCCATATGAGCTCTTTCACTGGCTGTGGTCAGCAGGACCACCTGGAGCAGGGTGAGACTGGGGCCACCCATGAGGTAGCCCTAGTTGACCTGGGAGCTCATCATAGCATAGTCACATGCATGGAGATATTGGTTTACCAGCATCACTTTGACATTTGAAAAGTCTGACTGTAGCTGTGGACTCAAGCACAGATGTTTTGGAATTAATGAAAGGGAATGTAATTATCTATGCTATTTATGTGTCTCCAGTTACTGTTCTATTTTGGTGTCAGCTGTAAAGCTAGGATAATGGCACTGTCCCAAGAAAACACCTCTCTTGCCATAGTTCTAATGAACACACAAGCAGAAGCTTTTATATTTTCTTTTTGCATTTTTGCTTTTTACAGGATACATTGAGCCCCTTAGATTTGCAACTAACATGGCAAAAGACAGAAAATAATCAGGATGATGCATTTTTTTTTAATACAGTCACTGGAGATATAAATCCCTATTGGCACAGACTAATATAGGAGTTCAGTAAGTGGATATTCAGGCTGTGAACTTGTAAGGTGAAGTCCGAATAATACTTAATAAAGAATTTATTACCTATATTCAGTTATTATTCTTTTTTCCTGTTTCATTTAATCAATTTTCTTGGTAAATTTTGGGCTGAAATTATGTCTAAATTGTAGTTTTTTGGTTTTGTTTTGTTTTTTTTTTTTTTCAATTCTATTTGACAGACTTTGGATAGTTAAATCTGAAGATAACAGAATTAATCAAATAAAATTAAAGCTATTTACTCGCACCTTCATCTCCCTCCAGTTTTGGTACACGTCTTCAATATTTTTGTCACCAAACTCATCACCATTGGTATCAGGCATGGGAAGAAAAGCAAACCTGCATAAATACCTTTAAGTATTTTAAAGATAATAAGGGTGGGATTTTTGTGTATTAACTGATTTTCTGCTTTGTAGATGCCTTAACAGCCTTTGCATGAGTAAATGAGGCATTTTTTTCAAACATTAGCCTTTTAGCTAAGCAGTTCCTATATACCTGCAAAATGTGTAACATTAGCCAAATACATTTCTTGTTCCAGCCAGGATTCTTTTTTATAAAAGTGATACATAGCTATTTGTAGCTGTTTCTTGTGTAGTTGCCTATTGACTAATATCCTAACTTCCTAGGGAACAGTTTTTAAAAGACGTGTAGTCTTAAAAAGCAGATAGGTTTCTAGAGGGTTTTTCAAAGGCACCTTACCTTTCTAAGGTAGTTCTGCACATTTAGGAGCTGAGCTATTTTAAAATCTGAGGTTTACATATAATTTTGTGTAATTCCAATCTTTTATCTGTGCTCTTCTGTTTTGAAAGACAGGTGTGCAAAATTTTTGTTCATGGTATGAGCATTCTTGGGGGGGGAAGAAAGATACCCCTTCAATAGTTTACAAAGCTGCCCTAAAGTCAACGACGCACATTCTGCTATGATTCAATGACTGTGTCTTCACTGAAGTAGAAAGAGGGGACCCACATTCTGCTATGATTCAATAACTGTGTCTTCACTGAAGTAGAAAGAGGTGCTCCAGATTGTCAGAAGTGTGAAACCAGAACAGGATCTTTCCCTAACATGCACCACTGTGAATTTTAACACCATGCATATGTCTAAACCACAAAGAAATTCATATCTATATTTGGCTTTGGAAGCATATGACATTTGAGTGAGCAGATTTCTAAACCAAGAAGAGTTAAAAATAGAGAATAAAGGTATCTAATGCAGAAAAAAATCAGATACAAACAGTATATGAATTAGTGAAAAACTCAGGCCATGACATCTTTTACTGATTCATAAATAGTTTATGTCTTCTTTATATTAAGCACAATTATTCCTGATTTTATGATGCTGCCTGCACTGGAAAAAAGCATATCCCTGATCACTGACAGATGTCTGTTGGATCGCGGTTTTGCTACTATGTTCCTCAAACAAATTCACACTTGATATTATTGAATGAGAAAAACCTTCCACACCTCACCACTTGTATTTAAGCTTCAGCTGTAAAGGTCGCTATTGGTATTAATAGAGAAATGTATTGAAGTAATGACTTAGGAAATGCCTAGAACAGAGTCACAGCAAACCACAAAAAGTCTTTCAAAGTTCTGTTCTAATTGGTTGGGAGATCTTACGAACATTTCTTAGAGTAGAAAATGTTCACTGAGATATTAAATGGAAAGTAAGCAGACTCTGTGTTTAAAAGGGAGTGAAACAGTCAATGGGACTGTCATACCCCAAGTTTCCTCCTTTCAGTATTTTCTTTTGTTTTTGTTGGTTGTATTTTGGGCTTGGGCCTAAAGATCACCTATGATCTTGTTGAAACTTCTCTTGTGTCTGGTATCTCTAGCTACTAAGAAGAGCATAGTTCCTAGACACAGTCCCAGAGTGATCTCCAGCTGCTTTTGCCTTTTGCCTGAAAGATGCATTTTCTGTATGCATTAGCAAAACCCAGTAAAAACTCCATGGAGTATTTTTCACATGGGCACACAGAAAAGCAATTATTCATTGTTGAGTGTGCTCAATCTGCATTGCTTTCAGAATGAAAAGAAACAATTGAGATCCATCCATGCTTGCCTGGATCTCTTTAATAAAAGATTCAGGCATGTATGTGTCACAGCTGAAACCAGGACAGTATGGAGCCACAGGCATATTCTTCCTTTTAGGTCAATTGTCTGCTCCCTTAGCAGGCACTGGTTTCAGAACAAGCAGAGAATGGTGGTGGTTTGACCTTTTCTCAGTGAGGACTTGCTGCTCTTTAGTGGGACTTTCTACTGGATAAATCTGAATAGGACCTTGAATCTTTCAAAGATGAATCTAACTTAGATATTTGCCCTGCTTTGAGTGGATATTGGACTAATGGTCACTGAATGTCTTTTCTATCCAAAATTACTGCATGATTCTAAGACAGCATTTTGGTTGTCTTTGGTCCAGGTTGTGGGGCTTAAGATTGAAGTTTGGATCTCTGTTTCTACAGGAAAAAAAGTTTAGTTTTAAGAATAACTTCCTTAAACAAATCCAGTAACTTGCATCCTCAGGAATAACTGACTTAGGTTAAACAGTAGGTGCCACCAATACTTAAAGAAAGTGCATTATATTTCACCATTAAAATTCACCTCCTTATTCTTGGGATTCACCTTAAGGTCAGTGGACTAGCCAAGTAAATCAGATCACAAGCCATGGTTCAGACCCTCAGAAATCACAGAGTACAGCTTGCCTGTTGATGTAGACAGGTACCCCAGAGGGCAGGCTCTGCCATGACAACACTGCATGGAAACCATTAATTCAGTAGCTCTCACAGGTTTTGGAGATCATTCTGGGCATCCTGGTTAACATGTGACAAGTGACTTCTCTCCCTCATTGGCTGTTCAGATTGACTTAAATGGAATAAAATGAATGACAGTGGTGATATCTTTCATTGTCTATCTTGGATAATCATTAGTTGGAAGTTTGTCTTGACTTGGATTTGAACTCATTGATTCTCGGCATGATATGTGCTGCCTCAGAAAGATGACAAGATAAGCATGAAACTCTTACGAAGGACAGAAACAGAAAACAGCTAGCACAAGGCATATGGTATGGCAGGAACAGCTGCACTAAAAGCTATCTCTGGAATGGAGCTAATGAGAAGTAACTCAGAGAAGGAAGGAAGAAAATCTAGAGATACTGTACTATTGTAGCAATGATTTTTCCAGTTATATTTTAAAGACCAAACTGCATCAGTCGTTTCACCAGTGTTTTCATCTGGGAAAAATGGAGAAATAATCTATGAGTTCCAGGAAGAAGTTAGAAATGCATTTACAAATGTATTCACTAGGATTATTCTACAAAGAACTCATAAGTGAATGTTGAAGAGTTGACACATTTATAAAACTCCTGGAAAGTTCATCTCTGTGTTTCTGATGTTATTTGTGCCTTCTGAGTACATTATAATCTGGTTAAATAAACGGAGGATACTAATCCAAATTTGTTTTTCTGGTGTGTCTTTGAGCAATGTATCACTACGTGGTAATTAGGAGCAGAGCAACATCAGTGTCTGGGTTTAAGGACAATATAATAGGGGATCAGTTGGAAGATACATAACCTCAGATAGATGGAAATAGTAGGCACAGTTCTTTTCACAGACAAGGTCTCTGCTGTCAGTGTCAGGCTCTTGCCATGGCAAGTACTGAAGGAATGAAATCAGCTCAAAATTTCAGTGTAGCAAAAAACAGTATCTCAAACTTCACTCTGAACTTCTGATCCCATAGTGATAATGGTGAATGCTTGTGATATAAGTAATATCTAGAGAGTCCTCTCTATGCTCTCTTCTCTAAAGAAAACTTTCTATTTTGTGCCCATGAGTAAACAGATAGGCTCTAAATATTTCTTCTAAACAAAGCTTAGGAATCAGTCACTCTGCTTATCTACATTTGTCTGGCTATGTCCTGAAGGGCAGAAGGGAAGAAAATTGCTTAAGTACCTTTGAGGATATTGCTGTTGGACACTAATGTTGCTCCTTTTGGCACAATGACATAGATAAAGAGAGATAGGCAGCAATTATCAACTTATCAGGAACCTTAGCAGAGAGAGATACTTATATACAACAGATTTATATAAATAATTTTATCTCCTTGTTTCAGTTTCCCTATTAAATAGCTCTGGTTATTTTTATCTATCAGAAGGGTCTTGTACAGATAGCC
>JASSUY010010970.1:0-10988 GCA_032466535.1 Forpus xanthops
TGGCAGAGCATGAAACTCAGAAAGTCCTTGGCCAGCCTAAACATTCTAAGCCATAACTATAAACACCGGTGTTATCAATGCTGTTCCCAAGCCAAAAATCAAAAAACACAGTGCTGCACCAGCTACAATGAAAAAGAGAAAAATGACTGCTGCTGCTGAACCCATGACACACCAACCACCTTGTTGTTTTTCATGTGCCTCAGCATGCCTTGCAGGATAATTTGCTCCAAGATTTTGCTAGGCACAGAGGTGAGACTGACTGGTTTGTAGTACACTGGCTCATCCATTCTCCCCTTCTTGAAAATAAGGGTTATATTTCCATTTTTCCAGTAGTTGGGAACTTCACCTGACTGCCATGATTTTTCAAATATGATGGACGGCAGCTTACCAACTTCATTTGCCAGCTCCTTCAGGACCCGCAAATGGATTTTATCAGGTCCCATCCACTTGTGTATGTTCAAGTTCCTAAGATGGTCTCAGACCAGATCCTCTCCTACAGTGGGCCCAGAGTTTTCATTCTCACAGTTCCTGCGTCTGCTTTCCAAGGCTTGGATTATGTTGCCAGAGCATTTGCCAGTGAAGACAGTGGCAAAGAAGTAATTAAGAACCTCAGCTTTCTCCAAATTCAAGGTAGCCAGTTCTCCCAACAGCTTCCAGAGGGGGCCTACATTGTCCCTAGTTTGTCTTTTATTCATTACATGCCTATAGAATCCCTGCCTGTTATCCTTAACATCCTTAGCCAAGTTCAATTCTAAGTGGTCCTTATCTTTCTTAGCCTGATTTCTGCATTTCCAGACAACATCTCTATTCTACCCAGACCGCCTGCCCTTGCTTCCATCTATTATAAGCCTTTTTCTTCCTTCGAGACAGAGAGATCCCTTACCAATTACTGTCAGGGGCAAAACAGACTATGCTGGGAGAAAATTAATTCTTTGGAAGATTAGATAGATTTGGGTCGTAAGAAACATAGACAAAACCTAAAACACCTTTAACTAAACCCACCTTCTGCTGCTGTTTCCTCTTCCTCTGCCTGAGCAGCCTTTGTCCCTTTCAGAAACCTGTTTCTGCCCTGGTGCCCCTAGCTTGGTTGAAGGGCTCAGCTGTGTCCTGTGCTTGGGCAGCTGGAACCTCTCATGCTCCCAATGTGTTGTCTCCAGAGGTCCCTTCCATAGTGAACTGTTCCATGATTCAGTTGTTTCGTATGGTCCTTGATGCTGGTACGGAGGTGCCAAGTTCCTGCTGTCTGCGCCTTATTACGGTTTACCTATTGAGCTGCTGTGTTGTCCTCTTCTCCTTCCTGCAGAACTCACAAGCTCCAGCTGATACACCCAAGACCACCTCACAGCAAGTTGCTTGCAAATCCTCAGCTATTCTTGAAGCATTTACCTGAGCCAAAGGCAAATTTCTTTTCTTTCTGGTTTAAAGCCAATCCTTCAATACAATTTTCAGCTTCATATCAGAAAATGTGAAAACAATTACCCCTGCACAGCTCTTTCTTGATTTTTAATTTCTGTTGTCTACAAAAGCATTTTAAATTTCCTTTTATTTCCCAATATACGCAAGTAAAAGAATATATATTAACACAAATGCAAAAGTTACATTGTCTTTTCTCCCAGACAGCATGTTTGTAATTTACTAACCTACCTATGATTGACAGAAATGAAATTGTAAATTGTGATTCATAAGTTTTAAAAATCCAAGGGTATCAAGCACATTAAAACATTGTTTGTTTGATTCTTTATCCAAACCCAGCATGCTACAAAAGAAGAGCTAAATTCTGGGAATAGACTTCTCAGTCTTTCTCCAGATTGTTTGTTTTAGCTCCACTGCAGTAGAATCAAAGCAATGATCTCATTGACTGCAAGCTCTGCACCCAGGAGAGAGTAAAGTAACAAAGTGGGTGGCAATGCCTTGGTTTCTTCCTGGCTGTGAACACGAGCAACACTGTTTGATTAAGATCATGACACCTGGAGTGTTGATCAGCCTAACAGCTGCTGGCCAGGGAGACACAGATACGTATTAACACCACATAGACGAGACTGTGTGTAGCATCACTTGACAGCATGTCTAAGAAAGGATGAAAGTCAGAGATAAAGTTAAGTGCATCTGAGTTTATGCCCGAAGTTAATACATAATTTTCCCATTTGTCTCTAAATGAGGCCACTGAAAGGAGAAAGGCAGACTCCTATAAAATGAAAGGAACTTGAAGAGTTTTTTCTGTTTTATAATATGATCTCTAGGGAATCTGCCCTCAACTCTCTCATAGCCTACCTCATTTTGAGATCTGTTGTTTCTGGATGCTCTGAAAGTCACAAGAAAAATGATGTGCCAGTCTTAGTTCCCATTAGGATTGGGTAGAAAATAGCATCCTGTGTTCTCAGTAGCAAACCAAGCTACATAGGCCAGTCTCTGTAACCTCTAGGCTTCAGTACCAAGCGTCAAAACAGTGTTGAAATGCTGCCTGCTGGAGCTTCAGCTGGTACAGACTGCAGGAGCTCATCTCGCTTTGTCTTATGGGTCACTTCCTCTACACAAATTTCTGCCCCTTTCCCTGCTCCCTGGCTGCTGTGGGGTCCATTTCAGTGTCTCCAGAGCGGAATTTGTGCCTGACATTCCAGCAGGGCTTGTTGCTTCCAAGCAGTCACTTAAGAGAAAAATGAATTCCAAAGTGACAAGATAGCTCCAGACACACCAGTGAGCTAGAAATAAGTGGAAAGGTCAGTAAAATATTCCTGTGCTGAATCAGAATGTGTTATGAAAAAATACATGAAAATGGAGCAATAGTTAATGCTTAGCCATTACATAATATATTCTACTTGATTTTCTACCTCTAACACACTGAATAGTCATTTGAGGTAGGGATAGACCCAAAGACCCATTCTCAGTAAAAATAAAATAAAGGAAAAGTACAAATAAAAAGTTCCCAAACCCTAAAAATATGGAAGTTTCTTAAAAATCCTTTCATTTTTCTTCTTTTTAACTTCAGATCATAACCATTTTAGGTGAAAAATTTTGCAAATTTCCTGTGTCCTAGAAGCATTTTTAGCGGAGCACTGAAATGTTCTTTTGAACACACACCAGGAGCCAGACTTTTAAAATCAGATTGTTTCAATTACTACTGCATTTTCCCCTTTTTCTTACTACAGCATGGACATCATTTGAACAGACAATATTTTATGAACTGACCCACTAAGACACAATGCCATGAAATGTTTGACGCTAGTATTCTGACCTGGCACACACTTGCAAGTGATGGTTTCTATTCTAATAGCTCTCTCCATCTACTGAAATCACTTTGCAAAGGAAATGTTCAAGAAAGGCATGGCTGAATGTGACAAAAATGCTTCTATAAGCACATAGCTCAGTATAATATTGTGCTTCATTCCTTAACACAACAGTTAATGACAATGCTCCAGATGCTGCAAAAAGAATTGGGAACAAGGTTGAATGGTTTATTAGGAAAATTGCCTTAATGAGAGGGTGACTAAACCAGGACTCAGGTTTATTCTCTCTTTCCTGGTAGTTCTTAAGTCTTCCTAGAGGTACCCCTTCTTTGTGTCCCGCTTTCCTGCCTGGAAGGGTGGATCACAGCACAGTCCTACCCTCTGGAGCAATGACTGAAAAGTTTCTGATGGCAATGATAGGATGGGGAAAATACCTGTAGCAATTAGGAAGGGGCTGGGGAGTGTTGTAGCAGGTATAGGCCGAGTTGGACATAGCTTTGGGTGGTGGGAGGTGTCACTGCCCATTGCAGGGGGGTTGGAACTAGATGATCTTAAGGTCCTTTCCAACCCTAATTATTCTATGATTCTATGATTCTATAATGTATGTTTTCATCAGGTGATTACAGGAAGCAAGGGATTCTTCTAAGGAATCCTTAACTGTTCTGGTGGAAGCACAACTGCTCTGACGCTTGCCTGAGGGTGACATTTGGGCTAGCTGTTGTCAGAAGCCCTGCTAGTTGCTTAGACAGCACTTGAGATATGAAAGATACCCAAACACTGAATCATGCTACAATTATAACAAGCTGCTGAGCTGTTGCAGAAAACATCTCAGTTTCAAACCATCAGTTTTTACATATTTGGAGTAAATTTTACTCTAATGAGCTTGTTCGTCTAACAGGCTGGAAAATCTAGTAGAAACTGCCAATTTGTACACATTTGCCACTAATAGGCTTCTCGAGCACTGTGGAGCTTTATATAGCAGTGTAGCCATCCATGCGTCCTCACAGTCACTCTCTGGGGATGGACACTAGACCCATCACAGCCAGCCTCAAAATCATGGTTAGTGTAATGGGTTGTAGTGGATAGAAAAATTGTCAGCATCCAGAGCTGAACTGTGCTTGAGCTGTCCGAAACCAGCCAGAAAGATGTCCCCTCTCCCAAAAAAGCAGCACCCTTCATGTACAGAATGAAAAGTCACCATCTGGAGTGTATGTGGCAGCATACAGGGGGTGGACCAAAGGAGTCAAAGCCATGTTGTGGTGAATTAGTGCCACCAGTGAAAGGGCAGTATGGACACTGGCCAAGATTCACCTCACTGTAAGGGATAAAAAATGTTCTTAGACTTATATTATTAATTAATAATCGGTATTGCAGTTTCCAGAGAAAGCGTGCATTTCTTTGCATTCCCTACATTTGGTGCCTGCTTACATCTGTGAGTGAAATCTGCCCAGAAGAGCTTTCTCTTATCTCTATCCTCTCTGGTTTTCCCTCATCTCTGGCTGTAAGGTGACTGCACTACTATGTGAGTTTCCCAAGATGAGGGCTGGTGGGATAGGAATAGTATTTCCTTAAACCTACAACAGAGTGTTATAAGCTAGACAAAGTTTTTTTTCCCCCTTTACACAAGGTGAAATTCTCGTGTGCTGATAGAACACTTTGCTCAGTGATGTGATGCTTCCTGACTGTGTAGTTACTTTGCGGACTTAAATAGGATGAAGTTTTCACCCAAGTTATTCCACTTCAATGCAAGGAAAAACTCTGAAAAATAGGACTTTGAAAAGTAATATTATCTCAGGTTTTTGGCAGTTTCTATTCCAAGCTGTTGGGGTCTCAGGAACTGGTGCCAGCTAGCACTGTAAAATACTGTCCTCCCTGCTGCAGGTAGGAAGTGGAAACAATGGGTGTTGCTTCATTCTGCCTTCTGGCAGGGTTATTTAATCTAAGTGTGACTTTCCAATGGCAGGGAAAAATAAGAGGAGGAGGAGGATGACATGACCTTCATCCTGGTAGTCCTTGACTAGAAGTCTAAGGTTCAACAACATTAGAAGGTTGACCTAAAGTCAGCAACCAGTTTATCAGTATGTAGTCATTGATTGAACATGAGACCAATTTGATGACCCCAGAAATTATTGCCTCGGGTTCTATTTGTGGTAGTTTGATTAAACTTACTTAAGTATGACAAGAATGAAAATTAATAAAGCTAGTGGTCCAGAGGGGACTCTGCAGTACTAAATCATTTTTCAGCACAGTAGCAGAAGTACTTGCAATCTACACATAAAGTCAATTAAAGCAAAATGAAAGACCTTCAATTGTTTCTGTAAACTGTTTTTTGCTTTGCAAAATCATGCTTCTTCTGGGTGTGTGAACAAAGTATGGTAAAAAACAAGAGCTATATCTTGAAATTCCTCAAATGGTTTGAAAAATATGAGCGTTTTAAATGTATATCCCCTTTAGCTGCTTTTTTAACTGAGTTTAGGATTTTGATTCTTTGGTATTCAGTATTTAAGTTTTCCCACATTAAGCAAAACCTGTCATTCTCAAGAATGCACAAGACTCCAGGAGACACGGCTTCTGCTAGAAAGCGCCAAATAAGCTCAGAATACAAATGGTGAAAGGAGCATGGTGGACGAGCATTTCTGCCAGTTGAGGATTCATGCTTTTGTAATCTGAGAATTGCAAACAAGAAATTTCTGGTTTCCTATAATGCAGAAAAAAAGAATTTCACAAGATTATGACCATTAAAAGGAAGTCATCCACATATTCAGAAATAGTTTTATTCACCTTCATCACTATTGTTCGCTTTATTTCTGCATAAATGTGACTGTATGTAGTGAAGGCCTGTCCCTTTTGCTGTACCAGTGTGCTTGTAACATATTTGAGGACATTTAGAAATTGCAGTTGAATTAATCCTTATGGGTATTAGGCATTAGTTCTAAGTAGGTTCTGAGAAGTAGCTTAGAGGCTTATTTTTATTAGGACCCTAGTTTTGTTCATTAGAACTATGCATTAAACCCCACAGTCTTAATAGAAACTTGGGAGTAAATTTTTATGTTGCTTCAAAACTGCTGAAGTATAAACTCATGCAGCTGCAAGGACTGCTTGTTCACAGTCTGACAGCTCTACTTCTCAGATTTCTTTGGGCTTGTCCATCTTCTCTCCTGATTATCATCATTGCTCCACTGATAGCCACTTGAATGTGCAGCTCCCATCATTCTGTAATGTCTCCAGCCAGACAGCAAACGTTTGCATTCATCTCTGCACTGAAAGACTGATAACATGACATCTTATTTTAACTCTGTAGGGAAGACTAGGTAAAGGGATTTCAGTGTCAACTTGATTGTTTTCGGAGCCAATTCTGTAGGAGGAAGAGGCTTTTGGTCCCCCTTTAGAACCTTCTAGACTCTGGTAGAATAGTGCAGCCTGGTTAAAACAGTGAACCTGGGCTCGGCTGTGAAGAATCATTGAACCATGGAATTACTTAGTTTGTAAAGGACCTTTAAGATCATCAGATCAAATTATTAACACTGCCAACCTCACCACTAAACCATGTCCCTAAGCACTATATCTACATGTCTTTTAAATACCTCTATGGACAGTGACTTCACCACTTCCTTGGACAGGCTTTTCCAATGCTTGATGACCCTTTTGGGAAGACAACTTATATCCAATATAAAACTTCCCTGGCATAAATTGAGGCCATTTCCTCTTGTACTGTCACATGTTATTTGCAGAAAGGAGACCAACTCCCACCTCACCACAACCTCCTTTCAGGTAGTTATAGAGAGCAAAAAGATCTCCCCTGAGCCTCCTTTTCTTCAGGCTAAACAACTCTAGTTCCTTCAGCCATACCTCATATGACTTGTGCCCTAGGAGAAGAGATTTTAGCCTTCTTTCTCCTAGTATTAAATGCCTTCAGGGAAACATCATAAAAAGTATTTTCCCACCACCCTTAACAACTGGTTTGAAACCTATATGTTTCATATAGGGTATTTACTCTGTGTTTTAACTGTGGTGGATATATCTCTAGAGATAGTATTTGACAACACAGATGGAGAGCTCCACAGTCTGAAAGCACAGGAGCATTACTGGGGCAGGTCACTCGGCACACGTTTCCTGTGTACCGTTTTCATGCTGTTTGTCAGCTATACCATGCAGTGTGTTTGTCCTTGCCTATGTGGTCACTTGTGCCTGCATCCCAAACCTTCATTAATGGAATAATTGCAGTTGAATATGAGCAGGCTTGGGAACGGGGGGGAGACATAGAGGGTTGGGGTGAGGCCCTATTGTCTTGCTCTTAAAGGAAATCCTTAGTTTCAGTCTCAAGTCTGATGCTTTTGGATCCCATATTAAGATCCCTTAAAAGTTTTGTTTCATTTGGATTAAATAAAAAGCCATAAGGCTATTAAATACAAAAAAAATATTATGTGGCGGTTCATTTGTATTTTTAAAGTCCTCAAATAAATTTTGCAGATTTTCTTCATGGAAATTTAAAAAAAATAAATGCTATCAGACAAGGGAAGGCATGCAGAGTGGGGAATGGAAGCATCAGAAAAGCCAATTTATAAACTCTTCTACACTTTACCAGCAATTCAATCCAATGGGTTGGCAATTTCTGTACTACGCTGCTGTCTGCAACAATGCTTCACAGTGCCATAGAAACATGGGTTTCTGTCCCTGTCTTTAACATTTATATCCTTTGCCTGTGAGTTTATGCTATTTAGGACACTCATTACCTCCTCTAGTGTGCTGATCCTGATAAAGCAATTTGGTTTTCCTGACAAAATCAGCACATCTTGCTATTGTATTTGCTACTTTTTCTGTAAGAGCATAGAGCAACATGGAAGGAGATTGCAGAAGTCCCTGCTGAGGGAGGACTCTGGGAGGTCCAGGGAAGCTGGGATCCTGACAACTGATGCAGGAAATGTAGCCCTAATCCTTTCACTATTGTCCTCTTGGAGACAAAGCAGTGTCCAAGTCCTTAGTCCCGGAAGTAATCATCTAATTTACATTACATACGATAATTTTCTTCCTATTTTAGATTTCTGATTTCAACAGTGTGCTGTTTAGAAATATTTTTTTGTCACTGCATTCTGAGAGGGCTTACTTTGAAAGTTTTTACATAAATGCTTTTTTTGTGTGTACTAGATTTCCATTACAGACAAATATAGTGACACCTATAAAGTCACTATAAAGTCACCTAAAATGCAGTTCTTTAGACAAAGTATTCTGTAGTGTGTACTTACAAGTACAGTTGGTTTAATTCCCTCTCTGTTGTGACAGCATTTCCGTTCATGAGAAATGGAAAAACACCCTTCTTTCCCTCTTCTTTTAAACTACCTTAACAGTGCTAGTTAGAAAAGTAAAAATTTGGAAACCTGGCATTTTCAGAGAAGTTTTTTTTAACCAGAGAGCTGTTTAAAGTGTTAATGTACATTTAACAGAGAATTAGAGAGTGCTTAAAGAATCCACTGGCCATGGCTGTCAGTGAGGAACAACTCTTGCCAATTCCCAGTGCCGGTAATCGGCCCACTGGAGGTTTGCACCCTGACAGGAGCCATATTCTGGTTTGGTCTGGTTCATGACAACTAGTGAAAAATGGATACAAAAGGTGGTTTTGTGCTAGGATGAGGCACTTTTTCTTGTATCTTGGCAGGTCTTGCAAGGAGCTATGAAGCAGTATGGGCAAAAGCAGCTTGAGTTTAAAGCTTTTGTTTTTTGGTTTGTTATGTTTTCCAAAGAGAACACTTTTCCTTTAAATAAATGGCACTTTGCAGTGCTAAACAACATTATCACTGGTTAAGCCTTGTCCTTCTCCCTGAGGAAAAGTGGTGCACCAGGGCATGAAGTAAACCTAAAGAATGGTAATAAATTGTGAGACCTGGAGTCACAGGATTAATCCTGGGGGGAAATACTGCTCAGGAATAATTCAGAGTGGGTTATGCAAACCCTGCATTCTACACGGGCTCCCAGGGAGGTCAGGCACTGCCCCTCCTCTGCCTCGTATGAGACATGGCAGAGCATTGGATGTAGGCTCAGAACCACTTTTGGCTTCAGTAGAGCCAGATCTGCTCATAGAAATCACCTTGCACAAAATCAGGCTTTTGATTTGAAAAAAAAGATTACAGCCTTTATTCAAGCAAATGATCTGAACAAAAGCTGAACTGTAAGGGTAGTTAGTCCAACTTCAGTGAACTGCACACACTTCAGCTTTACCTATAGGTTTTATGCTATGATAAAAGGAAACTTACCAAAACATTTTTATTTCAACGGTGTCATTCCATTTTCCAGTTCACTGAAAAGAAAGTATCCTGACTTAACAGAGACTTCCCCTGAACAAACAATGCATAAAAGGAAAAACAAGGCTATATGGTGGATGGAAATTATGTTCTTCTATGTTATACCTCAGCTTTCTCTTTTAAACTATGATTGATGGGTTTCTGATTGAAGTTCAGTGGCTCAATATCAAAGACAGCAGCTCATAAGATCAGAGAGAAATTATGACTGTGTATTAGTGTTTATTATTTAAAAACAAACCTAAAACATATTGGCTACCCCTTCATCAGACACATTCTTATGAATATTCTTTTATGATTGTTCCATTTCCTGAGTCTCACAAAACAATTTGAAGTTAAGCATAGCAGAGCTTATTCAGCTTAAGATATCAAGGGATTTTAGATAATGACTAATTTAAAAGCAAATGAACAAATTAACTAAATTCACATGTAAAGGAATATGCTTTTAAAGTTACCACATTTTTTGCTGGCTGGGATTCAGTGGATAATTAAAAAACCTTAACAATCTTGCTGATCATCAGTTGAGAAAATGTGTAAGTAGGTTTATAGAACAAAAGGCGAAGGCCCTGCCCTCGGCATCCTGTCTAGACAATGAGTTGACCTTATTTAAACTGATGCAGTAGGGGACATCTCCTGGGACTTGAAATCTATGGAAGCAAAGGGGCTAATTGCTTGAGATCTAATCAGAGAAGTCTGAATATAGTTCTAACATGGAAAGTGTCCAAAACTCACATGTGCTTTGGGAGTATTTTCAAAGAGAAAATAAAACTGAAGAACCTAGGAAAGAAGGCTGCTTAAGCAGGCAGCTGCAGTTGCAGTGACTGTTGCTCAAGCTTTCAAGCCTGCTTGTTCTTCTTGTGCTCTGCTAAAGAAAACATTTCATGGAATCATAGAATAGTAAAATAGTTTGAGTTGGAAGGGATCTTCAAAAGTCATCCGGTAGAACCTCCCTGCATTGAGCAGGGACGTCTTCAAATAGATCACGTTGCCCAGAACCACATCCAGCCTGAATCCCCTGCCTTTTAGTTTAAAGGCATCATCTTTCATCCTATTGGACCACTCAATGGATAAAGACGTGGCTGGATGGCTGCATGCAAGGAGTTGAATTCAATGGCTCGATGTCTAGCTGAAGAACAGTAATGAGTGGTGTCCCTCACGGATTGGTGCTGGGACTGGTCTTGTTCAACATTTTTGTCAGTGACATGGACAGTGGGATTGAGGGCACCCTCAGCAAGTTTGCCAATGACGCCAAGCTGTGTGGTTTGGTTGATGCACTGGAGGGAAAGAATGCCATCCAGAGGGACCTTGATACACTTGTGGGGTGGGCTAGTGCCAATCTCATGAAGTTTAACCATGCCAAGTGCAAGGTCCTGCATCTGGGTCAGAGCAATCCCAGTGTCATGGGTTCAGCAGCAGCAGTCATTTTTCTTTGGGCAGTAGCTGGTGTAGCACTGTGTTATGGATTTTTCAG
>JASSUY010010973.1:0-19527 GCA_032466535.1 Forpus xanthops
GGGGGGGGGCGCTGTCGGGGAGGCCGCGGTGGGGGGGCTGGGCACCATGTCCGCTAGTGATGGCGCAGATGGCATCACCGGCTCCGGAGGGGCCGCGGCAGGCGGTTTGTTACGCTGATTAACAACTGCGCCGCGCGATGAGCTCTGCAGCTTGATAAGAGCCTCATAGAGTAAATTCCATGTTTTTTTTGCATAGGGAAAACGTTCTTATCCCCCCTGGACGCAGCCTCCCAAAGAGCCTCTTTAGCCGAGTCCCACTGCTCCAGCTGGAGCACCGTCTGAGAATCTATAGTAAATCCCCGCCTCTTAAGCCATGCAAGCATGGCACGAATTGCCTTTTCACCATACGTAGTGCCCTGTTACTTAAAAATGTACTTTAGTAAAGAAACAGTCCCTTCCTCCGCAGATATCTCTAATCCCATCATCCCGATCAATCAGCTTTTTCACAGGTGCGTATTATCCCTGGAGTACAGCTCTCTGGTCCGCTGTTTTAATTCGTTCGATCAGCTTCTCCACCGGGGCTCTTCATCTGCCGTGTAAGTCTCTGTTCGGGCACCATTTGTGGAGATGTAGGCACGGACCCCGTTTTGGGTTAGGAAACAAAATCGTTTATTATCTGAAGGTCCAGGGTTGACATAGGCTCTACAAAGTACCCGCATGTATGAGCGCCTAGTACAATTGGCTTGCTATCACCACCCATGTGGGTATCTTCCCTTCTTCATTGGTTGTCTTGCTTCTCACTGTTGTCCCATCATTGGATACTGGCTCCTCGCTTCTTTCGTTCTTCTTATCTTGCCTACTTCTCTCAATAATACTCCCAAAACTTTCCCAGCAACATTCCTCTGCTATCTCAAAGCTTTCCCAGCAATTACTCTAGCTCAGAAATCCTTTACAACAAGGTTTACACCCACACACAATATTGCAAGTGAGTTCTCATGAGAGCAGAGTAGAGGGGCAGGATCACCTCTTTCCATCTGCTGTCATGCTCCTTTTGATGCAGCCCAAGGATGTGGTTGGCTCTCTGGGCTGCAAGCGCACACTGAAGCCGGCACACATTCAGTTTCTCATCGACCAATGCCTCCAAGCCCTTTTCCGCAGGGCTGCTCTGAATCTGTTCTGTGCCCAACCTGTAGCTCTGCCTGGGATTGCTCTGACACCACATGCAGGACCTTGCACTTGGCACAGCTAAACTTCATCAGGTTGGCATCAGCCCACCTCACAAGTTTGTCAAGGTCCCTCTGGATGGCATTCCTTCCCTCCAGCATATCAACTGAACAACACAGTTTGGTGTCATCAGCAAACTTGTTGAGGGCTCAATCTATCCCACTGTCCATGTCACTGACAAAGGTGTTGAATAAAACTGATTCCAACACCAATCCCTGAGGGACACCGCTTGTTACTGGTCTCCAGCTGGACATTGAGCCATTGAGCACAACCCTTTGCATGCAGCCATCCAGCCAGTTCTTTATCCACCAAGTGGTCCACCTATCAAACTGATGTCTCTCCAACTTAGAAACAAGGATGTCGTGTGAGACAGTGTCAAATGCTTTGCACAAGTCCAGGTTAGATGACATCAACTGCTCTACCCCTCTCCATCATTTCCGTAGCCCCATCATTGAAGGCCACCAGATTGAGCAGGCAGCATTTCCTCTTAATGAAGCTGTGCTGGCTCTCACCAAACACCTTGTTGTTTTTCATATGCTTTAGCATGCCTTCCAGAACAATCCGCTCTAAGATTTTGCCTGGCACAAAGGTGAGGATGACTGGTCTGTAGTTCCCCGGCTCGTCCATTTTCCCCTTCTTGAAAATGGGGGTTATATTTCCCTTTTTCCAGTCATCGGGAACTTCTCCTGACTGATTTTTTAAATATGATGGACAGTGGCTTAGCAACTTCATTTGCCAGCTCCTTCAGGACGCATGGATGGATTTCATCATGTTCCATGGATTTGTGTACATTCAGGTTCTTAAGATGATCTCGAACCAGATCCTCTCCTACAGTGGGCCTAGAGTCTTCATTCTCACTGTCCCTGCGTCTGCATTCCAAGACCTGGGTGGGGTGATCAGAGCATTTGCCAGTGAAGACTGAGGCAAAGAAGTTGCTGAAGTGACACCTCTGCTGAGTTCTTCTAAAATTTAGTATGTGACACAGAGGTGTAGAGAAACACCTTACTACCAGTAATAACCCTTAAGCTTTCCTGAATCTGTACATCATAAGCAGATACAGTATATTTTCCAGTCTAAACATAAGGCAAAGTTTGTTCATATGATGGTTAGAAAAAATGAAAATAAAAATTTGAGGTGACTTCAGTGTGAACCAAGTAGTGTAATGAACCTATAAAATGGTTAGTGAGATGCAGTCAGGCTTGCAGATGTGTTTGCAAAAAGGAATGTTCTCTTTTCATATTTATTATGAGCTCTTTCTGTTTTAAGACTACTGTATATTGAAACTGAGTAAACAGGTCTTTATTTACATAAATGTCAGCATATCAAAACAAAACTAAACTGAAAAAAGTCTTTCAAAATAGTATTATTTCCAGTAAGCTGTCTGTAATTAGGGAATAAAAAAAACCTTATTGAACCCAAGAAACAGTTCAGAAAGGCTATTAGAAAAAAAATCAATACCCTTAAAAATAGTAATGCAAAGATGGGATTCTAAAATTATGTCTGTTGGATTCTGACTGCATGAAACCATAAAAGTGCAGCACTCCAGTAACATTTTAATAACACATTCAGGTGGTAATATAATAGATAGGCAGCTTTTTGCATTATAGTCCAAATATCTTGATGCATAATTCTAGTGGATGAAAAAGAATTGCATAAGTGGGTCTTTACTTCTCCAGTAGCTGAAATATAGAATACAGATGAAACTTCCCTTTCATGAAAGGAAAGAATGCATAATTGCATTGTGAACTCTAAAGCGGTGATATACTAGGATTTTTTATTCATTTTCAAAAGTTCAGAGGACCAAAAAAAGGACAAAGCAGGGGATATTTGGGTCCTTCATGGGTTAAAAATGAAATTCTGTTCTCAAAATGTTACTAGGTATTGTAATGACTTCAGCAGTGGTTAGGCCTAGACCAATAGGGTTTTGTCAAGGAGATACTAAGCATTTTCTTTCATATAATGAGTAAATTTATGTACAACCAATTTCAAAAGACTTCAGCATCTCCTGAGAAACTGGCTTTTTGACTGTTCCCATTGAAGTTAATAGAAAACTCACTTTTACTTCTGCAAAAGCAAACCTTAAATACTTATTCTTAAGCAAGCATTTTCTAGGCTAGTTATAAAAAAGGATAGCTCATTCTTTGCTTTCTTGAATGGCATAACATGAAATGATTAATTTAAGGACAAAATTCCATACAAAATAATGAATAGCTATTTTGCATAGTAACAAATAGTCATCATTGTCAAGGAAAATAATTTTGGAACATAGAATCATAGAAAGGGTTGGAAAGGACCTTAAGGTCATCTAGCTGAAGCCCTCCTGTCATGAGCAGGGACACCTCACAATAAACCATGTCACCCAACGCTCTGTCCAGCCCTGCCTTGACCACCACCAGGGCTGGAGCACTCACGGCTTCCTTCGGAGACCCGTTCCAGTGCCTCACCACCCTCACAATAAAGAATTTCTTCTTCTTATCTAACCTAAACTTCCCCTGTTTAAGTTTGAACCCATTACCACTTGTCCTACCACTACAGTCCCTAATGAAAAGCTCCTCCTAGCATCCTTTAGACCCTCTTCAGATACTGGAAGTCTGCTATGAAATCACTGCACAGTCTTCTCCAGGCTGAACAGCCCCAGCTTTCTCAGCCTATCTGCAAGCAGGAGGTGCTTCAGCCCCCCTGATCACCTTCGTAGTCCTCCTCTGGACTTATTCCAACGGTTCCATGTGCTTTTATGCTGAGGACACCAGAATTGTACACAATACTACAAGTGAAGTCTCACAAGAGCAGAGTAGAGGGGCAGGATCATTTCCTTTGACCTGCTGGTCATGTTTCTTTTTATACAGTCCAGGATATGGCTGGTTTTCTGGGCTGTGAGTGCACACTGCTGGCTCATGCTAAGTTTCTCACCAATCAACACCAAGTCCTTCTCTGCAGGGCTGCTCTGAATCTCTTCTCTGCCCAACCTGTACCTGTTCCTGGGATTGCACCGACCCAGGTGTAGGAGCTTGCACTTCATACTTCATACTTTTTGTGCCATAGAAATACAAACAGTTGGAAAATTTTGCATATCTATTCTGCTGCTCCTTTGGGAATATTGTAATGGTGAGAGACTGGCCAGTTCTAGCTTAGATAAAAACTGCTCAGTTGTCGTACGTTTAGTTCCTGTATGGTTTAGTCCTTAGGAGATGTGTGGTTTCCATTACTTCGTAGGGATTCTACCACCTCCCTTGGGAGACTATAAAGTTGTACAATAAATCATACAATTGAGGCAGTATTTCTTTTTAAATTCTCATTTCTTTTATATAGACATCATTCTTTTTAAGTAGTTGTATCCCCATGCACTGTCACAAGCACTTTTTTCAGTGTTCTTTACATCACTTGTTGATAAAATCCAGCGATGCACCAAAGGTCTTAGAGCGAAAAGAATGAACTAATAAGATATGACTGTACTTTTATAAACAAGGCTGCCTGGAATGACATAAAATTAAATTTGTTCCCAGAGTAATTTCTGTAGAGCAAGTGAGAGAGAATACTTTCAACAGTTTAGTCTTCCTTGCCATGTGAAAGATAAGCATAAACTCCACCTACAGCAGAAGCATCTTCTATACTTCAGATTCAGAAACAGAGACCAAAAAGAGGCCAAATGTTTTAAGTTTATGCCCGACCTTTAAATAGTCAATATGTAATCTGCTTTAGCTCTAAGGGCTGTCCAGTGTTTCCAGTTATCCTACTCTAGCCAAAACCTCTTACTCTAGCTGAGAACCAGCGTTCACCAATGACTCCTGTTGTGAGCCATGAGGAATAAGCCATAAGCCATCAAATGACTCACAGTATCCAGTAACAGCTCTCCCACTTGCTACTGAAGCCTAGGTCTTAGGTGCAGCCGGCCATTATTTACTGCTAGTGCAGATGCGAAAAAAAGGAGCCAAAGGCCTGACTTTTTGTTGGGAGTATTTTTGCTACCGCTCTGCATGCACTTATATGGTTTGATTTTAGGAGTCAAAGGCTATTAGGTTCTTACTTGTTAGTTTCTTATTTGTCAGTTTCATCCATATAATAATGTAATATGTGAACCAAGTACTTCTACATAAATAAGAGACAGGGACTAGAAAATGGCAGTGCTTTAAAAAAACTTTCGAATAGCTTAGAGTACAAATCACAGTGCAAGACAGGGGCAGATGAACCTAAGCACATCTGAAAAAAAGCATTTGAAAATCAAGCCTTATACCACTAAAGAAAAAATAAGGCACACTCAAATATATGAACCAAAGATACAATGAGCTTTTCATATCATGTTAATGCTTCTGCACTGCAAGGGGGTGGTTGTTGTATCCTTACTCTTTTTTTTTTTTTTTTTGCTTGTAGTTTTTTAACACTTGCACATTATATTTTCAGCTCCTGTGCACTGACAATTTTTTCCTGACTTCTCTGAAGTTCTGGCAATTTATGTTAGTGAAGGCTTTAAGGAGACCCACCTCTCCTTCGGAAGGGGACTTTTTTCTATACAAACCTCTGTTCTCCCTTAAAAGATCTTTGAAATGTTTACTTTATTTCAAGGTGATTCCTGGATTATAAACACACAAAGAAAAGCATAATCAAATGAATTCTACAAACAGTTTTATTGCATATACAGTAGCTTCACTTGATTTTATTTTGTATTTCTATCAAGCTGGATATCTATTCTAGACAGACTATCATTTAAAACAAGAGACATACCAAATGAGTAAATGAGGTTATATTCCTAATTAGCATACTGTCTCCTACTACCTCCAGTAAGTTACTAAAATGTGACTTCCATTTTATCACATAGATGAAACAGTTATCTTTCAGGGTTTGAAATTTCTGTGATCTTTATGCTTAATAAGCTCAGTAAAAGGCATTCAAATTGCATCACTTTTGTCTTGGAAGTTAAATTGGGAAATATTGCATTCTCTGAGATGATAAACTCTGTAGAAGATAAATTATCATGAGAAATAGTTTTAATTGATTTACCATAATAAAAGTTATGTGACTTTGAAGTGCAAATGACACATTAAAATGAAGCTACAGTATGTTGATAATACAGTGCCTTCTTTGTTAATGGAATTACTGACACTGCAGATGCCTGCAAAAGAGTTGTCCTCTAGTGTTAAGTGAGAAACATGATGGAAATTGAAGATATACTTCATTTAAACCCAAGCCCAACTCTCTTCTGTGAGCTCTCACTGATCTCAATATGCGTAAATAATCATGGCAGTCAGGTGAAGTCCCAGACGACTGGAAAAAGAGTAATATAACACCCTATTTTCAAGAAGGAAAAGCTTGATGACCTAGGGAATTACAGACCAGTGAGTCTCACTCTGTGCCTGACAAAATCTTGGAGCATATTCTCTTGGAAAGTGTGCTTAAGCACATGAAAAAAAGACAAGGTGGTTGGTGAGAGCCAACATGGCTTCACTAAAGGGTACGCCTGCCTGACCAGTTTGGTGACCTTCTATGTTGGGGCTACAGAACTGATGGACAGGGGTAGAGCAGTTGATGTCATCTACCTGAAGTTGTGCAAAGCATTTGACACAATCCTGCATGACATACTTGCCCCTAAATTTCCGAGAGTTCAATTTGATGAATGCACCACCCAGAGGATACAGAACTGGCTGGATGGCCATGCACAGAGAAGAGATTCAAAGCAGCCCAGCAGAGAAGGACTTGGGGGTGTTGGTTGATGAAAAAATGAACATGAACCAGCAATGTGTACTCATAGCCCAGAAAACCAGCCATATCCTGGACTGCATCAAAAGAAACATGACCAGCAGGTAGAGGGAGGTGATCCTGCCCCTCTACTCTGCTCTGGTGAGACCTCACTTGGAGTCTTGTGTGCAGTTCTGGTGTCCTCAACATAAAAAGGACATGGAACTGTTGGAACAAATCCAGAGGAAGGCCACGAGGATGATCAGGAGACTGGAGCACCTCCCCCATGAGGATAGGCTGAGGAAGTTGGAGCTGTTCAGCCTGGAGAAGAGAAGGCTGTGTGGTGACTTCATAGCAGCCTTCCAGTATCTGAAGAGGGTCTACAAGGACGCTAGGGAAGAGCTCTTCATAGGTACTGTAGTGAGAGGACAAAGGGTAATGGGTTCAAACTTAAACAGGGGAAGTTTAGGTTAGATAAGAGGAAGAAGTTCTTTATTGTGAGGGTGGTGAGGCGCTGTAACGGGTTGCCCAAGGAAGCTGTAAGTGCTCCAGCCCTGGTGGTGTTCAAGGGTGGGTTGGACAGAGCATTGAGTGACACGGTTTATTGTGAAGTGTCCCTGCCTTTGGCAGCGGAGGTGGAGCAAGATGATCTTAAGATCCTTTCCAACCCTAACTATTCTATGGTTCTATGATTCTATAGAATGCAATATATTTCAACAGCAATACATGCAACACAAAAAGAGCTTGAGTCTGAAATTTCAACATTAGGTTTAGAATATAGTTAACCTGGCTTTACAATTATGAGTGCATAGAAGTCCTAGGAAAATTAGTTGCTACCTCAATTCCTCCATGTACGAAATTGAACTAATAAAACCACTTTCATGCTCAGAGGGGTTTGCCAAGAGCTAATAGAGATACCTAGTGTTCAAAATGAAAGAAGTTGCGTATAGCTCCTGAACAACAATCATTATAAGCATTCTCTTTTTAGCTTTGTAAGGCTAAAGAAAGAGCTTAAAAAAACTATAAACTCAGCAACATAAAGCAAAGCAACTTTCTTATCTCATTGTTTTGTCACGTTACTTATCTCTGTGATATTTGGTTAGATTATCCAATGATTCTTCTTCCTTTATTCAGATCTTTTACCTCATCTTTCTTGTGATTTTACAGTCTTTCCCACTATTTCTAGCATTTCACTCTTTCCATTTTCTTTTCCTTGACAATAGTCTTTCATGCTTTCCTTTCACACAATGGTATAGATTTTCCATCCTCTCTCTGACCTTTTCTCAGATGCTGCATGTGTTATCCAAACATCCTTTACACAATCCTACTTTTGCATCCCTCTGTACATTTAATTATTGTAGAATCATAGAATAGTTAGGGTTGGAAAGGACCTTAAGATCATCTAGTTCCAACACCCCTGCCATAAGCAGGGGCACCTCACACTAAATCATGTCACCCAACGCTCTGCCCAACCTGACCTTGAACACCGACAGCGATGGAGCATTCACAACTTCCCTAGGCAACCCATTCCAGTGCCTCACCACCCTCACAGTAAAGAACTTCCTCCTTATATCCAATCTAAGCTTCCTTCGTTTAATTTTGAACTCATTACCCCTTGTCCTATCACTACAGTCCCTAACAAAGAGTTCCTCCCCCCCCAGCATCCTTATAGGCCCCCTTCAAATACTGAAAGGCTGCTATGAGGTTTCCATGCAGCCTTCTCCAGGCTGAACAACCCCAACTTTCTCAACTTGTCTTCTTAAGGGAGGTGCTCCAGTCCCCTGGTCATCCTCTTGATCCTCCTCTGGACTTCTTCCAATAGCTCCACATCCTTTTTATGTTGAGGACACCAGAAGTCTACACAAACGAGAGCAGAGTAAAGGGGCAGGATCACCTCCTTCAACTTCCTGGTCATGCTCCTTTTGTTGCAGTCCAGAGTATGATTGGCTGCAAGCACACACTGCCAGCTCATGTTCAGTTTCTCAAAATAATTATCATCCTATGAGATTTTGGTTTTATTTATCTCCTTTTTTTTTTTTCCTTTCTCCTTACCATTTCTGAATACAAACTTAGCAATATAGTAAAAGAACTTCTGTTATCTTCTTGTCCTATTAATTGTGAGCAAAAATAATTCAGTAACTGTCAGGAGATCTTCAAATCCATTCGTGTAAGAATCTGTAATAATTATATGTATAAATGTGTGTAGTAAGTTAACCCTGAATGGCCACCAAGTGCCCACCAAGCTTCTCTATCACTCCCCCTTCTCATCAAGGCAGGGTAGGAGAAAATAAGAAGGAAAAGGTCATGGGTTCATCTAAAGAAAAGAAGTTCACTTATCAATTACTCCCACAGTCAGAAAAGACTTGGCTTGAGGAAGATTAATTTTATTTTTTGCCAATTTCAGAAAACATGCTTCTGCATGGCTTCCTTTTTACAGGCCACAGCTCCTGCCAGGAGCTTGATCCACTGTAGACTTACTCCAGAGCATATCTACCTTCTCCAGTGTGGACTTCCTCCAGAGCATATTACTTTCTCCATTGTGGGGTCCTAAGGTGGATATCTGCTCCATCATGGACCTCCACGGTCTGCAGAGGCACAGCATGTGTCACTGTAGTTGACACCACAGGCTACAGGGGAAACTTCTCTGGCATCTGAAGCACCTCCTCCCCATCCTTCATGACTGACCTTGGTATCTGCAGAGCTGTTTCATGTTTTCTCACTTCTCTTTCACAGTTTCTATGCAGCATTTTTTACTTTTTCATGAATGTAATAAAGGCACCACCAGCTGCACTGATGGGCTCACTTATGGACAGTGGCATGTCTGTTGTGGAGCTAGATGACACTAGCTCTCTCCTATATGAGATCAGCTCCTGATCTATTCTCACAGAAGCCAACCCTCTACACTCATGCCCCCACTACAAAAACCTTGTCAGATACAGAAAGCAAGTATGCAAAAACGCATTCCTACATTTTTTTAAATTTAGTTGTTTGTCTTTCTAGAAAATAATAAAATGCAGCATTTGCTATATTGTTTCAGATATCTCTGCTAATAACACTTGCACATTACTTAAACTTTTCATACAAGGTAATGGACAAATACAATGAAAATAGTAGGTGTAACAATAAGCATCAGGCTCTTACTTTTGCATTCATTTGCCAGTTTGCAACACTTACATATTCCACAGCCTTTCAGCTTAGAAAGCTTCTATCCATTTTTTTTTTAGTAGCTGTTTAAACAAAAATAGATGTTTATCTCTTTAAAATTTTGCCAGGAAGCTGTCACTTTCCCATTTACTCATGCTATGTTGTGACAGAATGTGTCAGCTTCTTGTACAAATGAAAAGAGATATAGATCTGTATTTACTTTAGCTGAAAAATAAGTAGTCATCCATTCTGAGAAAATTGTTTTCCCATCTGGAAAGATGGATAAATAAGAGAGATTTTGTGAAGTAACTATTTACCAATGCTTAAAAAGTAGTTGAGAGCCAAATATTCCAGTTGAATTTACCAGTACCCATTAATGAGAGAGCAGATAGACTCCTAACATGTAGAATTAGATATCTGCAGCCAATAAAAGAAGACACCCAATGAGCTAATGTTCTTATTGAAACCTTTGATGTTTAAAAGTGTCAACAGTAACAAAACCAGGTAGATGAGCCTATGCAGGTATTGCTCTTTGTTCTCATGTCTGACATAGAACAGAAATGCCAGTTGGAAAATCTTTATCCTAGATTGGATTCAAATGCTGAAAATTATGGAACTAATCAATGACACTTAAGTAGAACTGGTACTCAAGTACGGTTTAGAGACATTTTCATGAGTATGCATACATAAGAAGGAAATGAATAATAGAGTGTCGTAATACATAATATCTGTAACTTTTTTGTCTTGAAAATTCTTTAATCTATATCAGCCTCACAGAACCCAAATTTCTACTATGTAATAAGTTAAAATGCAAGTTGCAATTAATTTTTTTCAAAATATTCCTTGAATACTTAACCATTATGACAAATCAGAGAATAGAATAGCAGAATACTCAAAATCTGTTAGATTCCAAATCCAAGCATCATGAATCTGGGAAAAAAATAAGCAAATCTGCCCATGAAATATGAAGTTCAGGTCTTAAAGAGATAACAAATTGAGGCAGATCAGCTGAAATCCTGGGAAAATACCCACAGATTTTGAAGCCAAGATTTCAGCCTAGAGATTAAATCTGCAAGATAATTTATGATGAAGCTCAAAAAATGTCTTCATATGGCATGTTCATTTTTGCAAAATAGAACATAGTACTGAGAAATGTTTTTCTATCTCTGGCTGACACTGCAGCAACACAGCTGTAGGGCTGTCAATACAGGAGCCAGTGTCACTGTGTGTATCACAGATGCTGCATTCTCTCTTAGGTATATGTCTTACTGAATCAATCCACTGAGATGTTTGGCCAGATGATTCCAAGACACCTTACAGCTGCATTAGGACTGCTCTCCCTTGTTCCCTTTATTGAAGCCTTTGAGAGGCATTAGAAGATACCAGAAGGATGAACGGTCAATCAACCTTCTTCCTGTTCCGGGTACTGGTAGATGTGGGAAAAGTCTACACAGTACAGCTTTAATGTGATGCAAAAGCAATGGAGGGCACAGGTCCAGATCTATATCTGTGATTTGATGAGACTTTATCCATGGCAAGCATACTCTTCATAACAAGGCTAGACTTCGTCTTTCATGGAGAGACAGTATGGAATATCTTAAACTGCTGTTTGCTATGCCATGCATCCCATTCAATGAATAAATGGATATTCATCTTATAACAAGATTGGTCTGTCATCTTTTCATGAATACTGGTACTTTTCTAAGGTAGTAGTCACTACCAGTATTAACAACTGCTTTATAAAAACACAAAGAAAACTACTCAGATTGGAAGCCCACACTTTGAATCACAATATAGTATGTAACAGACAGATGCCTATGAATAACTAATAATCATCATCTGTTACCTCCTCCATTCATCCAGGCCCTGTTAAATAGTAGGTGCGGCACACAGCTGCTGCCGCTGCATTTCTTGGGAGCATATCTATTCTTAGTAACAGCTGCAAGATTTTAGTTCTGCTATTTTATACTGAAAACTTCAATTCCAAAGACTTAGAATCACAGAACAGAGTGATAGAATATCTCGAGTTGGAAGACATAGAATCATAGAATAGTTAGGGTTGGAAAGGACCTTAAGATCATCTAGTTCCAACCCCCCTGCCATGGACAGGGACACCTTCCACTAAACCATGCCAATCAAGGCTATGTCCAACCCAGCCTTGAACACTGCCAGCGATGGAGCATTCACAACTTCCCTGGGCAACATATTCCAGTGCCTCACTACCCTTACAGTAAAGAATTTCTTCCTCACATCCTATCTAAACTTTCCCTGTTCAAGTTTGAACCTGTTACCACTTGTCCTCTCAGTATAGTCCCTCATGATGAGTCCCTTCCCAGCATCCTTATAGGCCCCCTTCAGATACTGGAAGGCTGCTATGAGGTGTCCATGCAGCCTTCTCTTCTCCAGGCTGAGCAGCCCCAACTTTCTCATCCTATCTTCAGAGGGGAGGTGCTCCAATCCCCTGATCATTCTCTTGGCCCTCCTCTGCACTTGTTCCAACAGTTCCATGTCCTTTTTATGTTGAGGACACCAGAACTGCACCCAGTGCTCCAAATGGAGTCCCACACACAGTAGGAGCTGCAGCACAAAAGGAGTCAAGTATCTGGGCCACCACTGTCCCTGCTCCTGCCCCATCTGGCCCCTGGGCTGTCCTGCTGCTCCCTGCAGAGCCCCAGGGAGGCCAGCAGGAACGTGGCTATCTCTACCCAGGTAAAGGGCATGCCCCTATGCATCAACTGGATGTGCTGTGGGGTATCAGCAGGGATGGGCAGGCACACAGCTCTGGGTCTTGCACAGGCTGGGAACCACCCTCCTGTTTCAATACAGCTCTTTGAAGGGTTGGAGCACTGGGATAAGAGAGATGTCACTCGTGCAAGCCAGAGCACGTAATCATCGACCTTCATGAAGACCCTTCTTTCTCCTGTCATGTCCCTTTCCATGAAGAGCCCAGGTTTGCCATTTGCCCTGTCGTGGCCCTTCTTAAGAGGACGGTGGCCTGTGGGAAGGAGATGCCCATGGGAAGGAGATGCTTGTGCTGCAGGACCCAGGTTCCACCCTGTCTGCATGGCTGAACATCCTGATTCAAGCAAAGCCAGGGAGGAGCTGGTTTGCTTCAAACCTCACCTGTTGCCCCAACCTCATGTGTCCCAACTGCTCTGACCTAAGAACTAGCTCTTGGCTCATGCTGGTCCCAGTCAGAGACTTCTAATGCAAAGCCACAAGAGGAAATACCGATCCAACTACCTGCCTCCACTTCAGAGAGGGTCTGGTGGTGGCCAAGCCTTGGTGAGAATCTCCTCCCCACCAAGAAGGCATGGGGAAAGCTAACTCAACTGTTGTCCAAGAGGAGAACAGCTTGAAAGGCAGGAGACCTCATACCCTCAACACAGCAGGTTTAGGAGGTCCAAGGAGCCTCAATCCTAGACCTAATCCCAGTGCCACCAAGCAGACACTGCCCATGGCACACAGCTCAAGGCAGATGTCTATCCCCATGCCGTGGAAAGCAGAGGGATCCCAAGATGGATGAGCTCCCCTCTCTGGGAAGGGGGGGGGATTGGTGCAGAGCTGCCTAGAGCGCCTGGCACAGATGGTGTCTCTAAATAGCCTCGGGAATGTTTATCTCGTGGACAAGTTTAGGTTTCTAGAGCACAGAAAACAGATGCTTTTGGGGAGTGTTTTTGAAGCGGGTTTACCAGGAAGGGGTGGAATCACGGATGAAATGTGCTCCATGAAGAGTTTACAGGGGAATAAATACCCCCAACCCCTCCAGATCATCAGGTGTTCAAGATGGTGATTTTTGGTGCTAGAGAATACATTTGGCTCAATTAGAATGAGGAAAGTATCTCTGAGGTCAAGGCCATCGTGCTATGGATGTCAAGCCCAAGCACTCAAACCTCCTGAGTCCAACACCAACTCCTTCCCCTAAATGACAAGGTTTCCCAAGGAAAACAACACTGGCTTCCTTTCATGTGGATCTCTGCAACTTTCCGATTCTTATTTCCCTGTCCCAAAGGACAAAACCAGCCTCAACTTCAGCAACCACAGCAAGAAAAGTGCTTACAGCTCAGCAAGGCTTCACAAATCCCTCCTTAAGCAAAGACCAGATGTCACAAGATCACTGCAAGGCTACAAGAGGTGGAGTCGCTGGGTAGCATCCCTGAGGAAAGCACTGGAGAAAGCAGTCCCCCATCTCTAAGAGCCCACCCATCACTTGCAGTGCCTGTGTTTGACCCAGAACAGCCCAGGGAAGCTGAGGTTTCAAGGTCTCCAACCTCTAGGGCACAGAGCTAAGGGGTCCAGCTTCAGGCTCACTGGTGCGGTCCCTCAGCTCCCTGCAAGGTTTTTGGGAGGCAACGCTGCTCACCGGTGGCACAGAGAGGTCCCTCTTCCCCCGAGGCACCAGCACCCTGTGTGGCATCACTGTCTCGTACTTCTCAACATGGGTGAGCTTCTCCTCCAGCCTCGCAGCCCCACCTGGGAAAAGTCAAAGGGCTTTGAGCAGGGATGCCCAGCCAAGGAACAACCCAGCCTGGGGACAATGGGAGGGATGCAGGGAAGAGCCAAGTTAGCAAGTCCCGAAGTACCTGCTGGGAATGTACCTCCCTGAAGGGCTCCAGGGATCAGGGAATGGTTTGGGTTGGAAAGGTCATCTAGCACCAACTTACACCAGACTATGTCCCCTAAGGCTCTGTCCAGCCTGGCCTTCAACACTGCCAGGGATGGAGCATTTACACCGTTCAGGGATGCTCCAGCCCCAGCACCCTTTCTCCGCTCAGCACCACACACGGGTTCCTTCCAGGAACACCCTATGGAGACCCCATAGTGTGCAAGCAGAGTATTTCAGCTCCCCATTTCGATGCCACAGTCTCTGACTTGGCGTCTGGCAGCTGCTGGGGAGGGGGGTGTTGTGGAGAACGGTTCGTGTCTGGGCTGACTCAGCCCTCCTCCCACCCTCCTCTCCTGTTACCGTGATCTGCGATAAACCCTTCGCCTTTCCTTTCCCCCCCACCCCGGGAGCCCCGACATCGCCCCACCGCCCTGCCCCTGCCCCGGGGGTTCAGTGGGGCCGGGAGCTCCGGTGCCCGCGCCCACGGCCCCCGGCTGAGTCAGCGGCTCCCCCCCCTCTGCGAGCACCGCATGCTGCTGCTGGTGGCGGTGACAAATTTCCTCCTCGCTGAGCTCGGTGCCTTTACATAACTGCGGGTGCCCCATCGGGGGTCACCCATTGTCCCTCCGCACGAACGCGGCCCTCAGCGCCCCTTTCTCCATCCATCGCCCTCGATGGGGCTTGGGGAGGCGATGCCGCCCCGTCGCGCCGCGGCCACAGAGCTGAGAGCGGCAGATGGAGCAACCGAAACCTCGCCGAGCTGCCCCCCGTCCCCAAGAAGCCTCCGCAACACGCAGCTCCTCGTGCATCCCCTCCTGAGCCGCTTCCCACGCGGCTTTCCCCATAATCCCGGAGGGGGAAAGCATCTTCCCCCCATCTCCAACCCTGCCCCACAGCAGAACCCCCGAACACCTCGGGGGAGCCGGGCTCTTGTCCTGCGACCCCCAAACTTCACTCCCGCCCCGTCGGCGGAGCAGCGGCTGTCTGAGCGCTGCCCCCCGCCCGCCCCACGCTCACCGTGTCCCGACAGCAGCAGCAGGAGCAGGATGAGCTCCAGGGCCATAGCTCGGAGGTGCCCGCGATGCTCCGCCGCGCCGGCAGCCCCCGCCCGCCGTGACTCACGGACGGGACGGGGCGGGACGGGGAGGGACGGGGCCGCCCCCGGCGGGGGGCTCGGTGCGGAGCGGGGAGGGAGAGGAAGGGAGGTGTGCATGGGGATATAGGGAGAGCCCATAGAGCATCGCGGGCTGCGCACGGAGCATCGGGGGGTGTCCGAGACCCACCCGTGTGACACCGGGAATGGTTTGTGGGATGTCAGGAGCACAGTGTGATGGGGAACGGCTGAGGGACATGGGGGCTCATTCTGGAGAAGGCTCAGGGGGGACCTGATCGCTCCCTACAGCTGCCTGACAGGAGGGTGGAGAGAAGCGGGGTTTGGTCTCTGCTCCAAGGTTACCAGCGATAGGACAAGAGGAAACGGCCTCAAGGCGCACAGGGGAGGTTTAGATGGAGATGAGGAACAATTCCTTCCCCACAGGGTGCACAGTCATTGGAACAGGCTGCCCAGGGCAGGGATGGAGTCACTGTCCCTGCAAGTGCTCACACACTGTGCAGACGATGCCCTCAGTAGCATGGATCAGTGGTGGCCTTGGCAGTGCTGGGGAATGGTTGAGCTTAGAGGTCTTTTCCAACCTTGATTCCATGATGCTATCAGAAGGTGTGCTTGTGGCATCGGAGGCAGGATCCACGGGCCTGCCTGTGGCTTCAGGGAGAGCCAGAGGTCCACAGGCTCTAGGGGCACATCCCAGGCACTGCAGGGCACTGAAGTGGTGACAATGGGGCACCAGTGGTGACTGGGGGGCACTGGGCAGCTCCACCTGGCTGGGGACTGTCTGTGGGTATGAACGGAGGGTCAGTGGGGCCTGGCACCTCTAAGGTGACAGAACTGGGAAGGTCAGGGCAGCGCCCACTGGACATGACATCTGTGAGGCACCAAGGTGTTGTAGGAGCTGAGGGTGGCTGGAGTACTGGAGGGCAATAGCTGGACCTGGGAGACATTGTAGGGTGTTGGTGGGGCATTGAGGTGATGGAACACAGATGATGGAGGAGCTGGGGTCGCCATGGGTATGGTGTATGTCTGACATCACGGCATAACAGTGGGGGACTTGGGGCCCTCCTTGATCCCAAAGGATCTGCAGGGCTGGGACTACCATGTGGGAATGACAGGGGCTCTCCACTCTGCCATGGAGCTGACTTCTCTCTCCCCTTTGTCCATAGAACATCCAAGGTTGAAAGGGACCTCTGAAGATCATCTGGTCTAACCTACCATGGGGAAGGCAGCCTGGATGCACTTATCCGGATGTCCATATGGATGTCCATAGAACATCCAAGGTTGGAAGTGACCTCTGAAGACCATCTGGTCCAACCTACCATGGAGAAGGCAGCCTGGATGCACTTATCTGGATGTCCATATGGATGTCCATAGAACATCCAAGGTTGGAAGGGACCTCTGAAGACCATCTGGTCCAACCTACCATGGAGAAGGCAGCCTGGATGCACTTATCCGGATGTCCATATGGATGTCCATAGAACATCCAAGGTTGGAAGGGACCCCTGAAGACCATCTGGTCCAACCTACCGTGGGGAAGGCAGCCTGGATGAGGTTACCCCACTGTCTGTTCAGTTGCCTCTTGAACCCCTCCAGGAATGGGGATTTTACCATGTCCCTGGGGAGGTTCTTCCAGCTGGTGGTTGCTCTATCGTATTCCTTAGGTTGAGATTAAACCTGTCCTGATGCAACCCATTGCCTACTGTCTTCTTCACGCGGCAACTTGTGAAGAGAGAACCCTCTCCTGCAACCATGATGGTTGATATTTCATGGTGCTTCAGGCCAGGACCAGCCAGGAAACGCTGCACTGAACAACGGAGTGGATCGGATGTCAAACTCAACTGTTGCAGAGCTCCAAAACCAGGGACAAGCTTCCCCAAGCATCGTCCCGATGTCTTTCCTCTTTCTCATCTTTTCTTTAACTCCCTCCTAAATAGACAAGTTTATTTAGAGAACAACAAATACAAGGTTCACCCTCGACACTCCCCATCACATCTGCTCCCAAATTGTGCTCGTGTATGAGCAGGATTCCTTGGGATTACTCATAGATGGGTGCCTGGAAATTTGCTGTCAGTTTTAGAAAGGAACGTTTCAGAAATACGCATTATTTCTGCTGCGGCTCCGTGCTTGTTGGTTAATGATGTGCCATTAATCTATAAACAGCTTCAGTCCGGATTTAGTTCAAGCTGCATGAAAGGAGGTTTTTCCTGCAGGAGCCACCAACGCTGCTCACTGGGGTAAGGGAACGTGCGTGACCAAGGGTGGTACAGTGGGAGCCTCTCAGGTTCATCCGAGGACCTGGCCTCTCCCCCCTGAGCTCAAGGGACAGGCAGGGATCTTTCTCTGTCCATAGAAACTGAATGGAAATGGCAGATCAGCTTCTCCAAGCACCCCAGACTGAGGGGCCACCTCCATTGGGGGAAACAAGAAACCTTTCCCTTCCCCCTGAACTGCACAAGAGCCAGGTGATGCTCGGTGAGGACTTGGTGCTCAAGCTCAACCTTCAGATGAAGGAATCCAGTCCTCCAGAGGCAGGACTGGTGGTTCCCATCCTCTCCATGGGTCTTTCTCCCTCTGCCAAGATCCAGGACCAGCTTTAGGCCACCAAAGCGAGGAGAACCTGGCTCGAACACACTCTAGAAGGTCCTTGCAGAGGAGGTGAGGGAAAGGAAGAGCAGGCATTAACAAGAGCACTCAGCCCTGGATCCACAGCCCTCACATGCATCCCTACAGAGGCCTCTGGCATGTGTCTGGGTTACACCTTGTTCCTCTCAACACTTCTCTTCCTCCCTCTACCACATGCACTCCTCAACTGGCTCAAGCAATTCTTAAGGATGAACAACTCTGCAAGGTACCCTCAAGGTCCTCCGCTGAGGACTTGGCCAATACGATATGAACATCACGTACCTGCTCAGCTGCAAAGCCCATCTCCTCAGTTAGAGCAGCTGATCAGCTTCATTCCAGCACTGCCCCAGTTAGGCTCTCCTCCCAAAATAAAGCTGCATGGCAGCTGAGCCAGATCTCTGTGAGCAAATCAGCATCTCGCCACATGAAAGCCTAATTCACACCCTGGTTGTGCTAACAAACAAAATAACCGCCCATATTCCCTTTATTTCTTTATTTTACAACACACAAACACACAACGTAGTAAAAAAAAAGGACCTGACAAAAGCCTCTCAGAAGAGAAAGCCCATTACAAACATCCCAGGAGATTGTATATTGTCCCATAACGGACAACCCTCATGGTTTGTCTTCAGCTCACGTTCTGAATGCAGGGGGTTGGGTGCTCCAAGCTTGAGGTGAATGAGTGTCCGGGTCTCTGCTAGTGCAGAAGAGGTGGAAGGGCTTCACTGGGCAGGCACGGCTGGGCGGGCAAGCAGGGGAGCTGCCTTCTGGCTACGCTCAGCAGACATGTGCTCCAGGCGCTCCGTGTAGAACCCATTGAAGTCCAACCTGAGAGACAAAAGCCCCACAACTTTCAGCTCAGCGCTGCCTCCCAGAGCTCGGTGCTTATGGGCATGGAGGGGATCCAAAAACACAGGGGAAGGAGATGGATAGCGGGTGTTGGGTGAGGAGAAGCTCCTCATGACCCGGATTCAGTGAGCACTTGAGCCCAAAACCCTCCATGTGCTGGGCTGCAAACCCAGAGCATGAGCAGCAGCTCAGGGAGGGGATTCTGCCCCTCTGCTGCACTCTGGGGAGAACCCCCCTGCAGTCCTGATCCAGCTCTGGGGCAACAGCACAAGAAGGACGTGGAACTGCTGGAGGGAGTCCAGAGGAGGCCATGGAGATGCTGTGAGGGCTGGAGCAGCTCTGCTCTGGAGCCAGGCTGAGA
>JASSUY010010974.1:0-30633 GCA_032466535.1 Forpus xanthops
TCTCTGCTTCCTCCCAGCTTCCCTCCTCTCTGGCAGAGCATGAGACTCAGAAAGTCCTTGGTCAGATTAAACATCTGAGCAGTAACTAAAACCATCGGTGTTATCAGTGCTGTTCCCAGGCCAAAAGTCAAAAACACAACACTGCACCAGCTACAAAGAAGGAGAAAAAAAGACTGCTACTGCTGAACCCAGGATAGGCTGCTCTCTTGAGTGAAACATTTAAATCAAGAAAAGCTACTCACTTTGCTGTTTGTATATGCCTGCACTGCAAAGGTAATTATCTGACTGTCTCTATGTACGATTCTGTTTCAGTCCTTACATTATACCGTGGTGTCTGAGACTTGTTTTGTTAACAAGTGGGAGACTGATTTTGTAGTGTATGAACATCAGAATCTGATGAATAACCCATTTGGCAGGGCAGGGTGTTGAAATACACTGAAAGTTTTCCTTCTGTGACAAAAATAATTCTGCGTGATCGGGTCTTATTTTTATCTGCATGCAATTTTGCATGCCCAAATGCTTCTGTCACAGGATCTCTACTGTAGTTTTTTCTGCGCCCATGACTATTATAAAACTAGTGTTACTTGTATTTTAATTTGATTCTTTGCAGGACAATATTTACCATTCATGAAAATGTTAGCATCAGGAAATCTAGTCAGGTGCTGCTCAGATTAGATGAAACAATATATGCATTTCCTCAAAGTTACAGAAGAAAAAATTGAAAGAAATATTAAAAAGATAATGTCCTGATAAAAGTCAGGAGCAGATCGAGTGTAAGTTAGACTGCATTCTAAATAGTGGCATAAGAAGAGGCAGCTGCTTCATCAGATTTCTTAATCAGAAACAATTGGGCTGCCAGCTGACCAGTGTTGTCTTTTAGACATACCACATTATTTATATTTATTTGGGAAGAATTTATGGCCTTATTGACTTTCATGCATTTGTATGTTCATTAGTGATTTCCTTAGGGTTTTGTCGAGGTGCATATATTGCTTCTACATGTGAAATTGCACAGAAAAATTATCTTCTTTTAATATTATTTCTTAATTCTTAGATATCTTTATATATATATTTCTTTTTTTTTTCCAAAAGCCTTCAGAATGAAGTCCATTTCAAAACAAACATTTATTCTGCAGGCTCTTCTTCATAATTACATTGTCAACCATAAAAGACCAAATCTGAAAAAAGATTCCTATGAATAGTTCCTTGAGCTGCAAACAAAAGGTCTCTGAAGTGGAGAAGCTCTCAGAGAGAAGTCTAGTTCTACAGTCCTTACACTAAGCAGCACCTTGCTCTATGAGTAAATCCATATGTTTTCTTTGCACCTTTGTGTTCTTTGCTTTATACTTACTAAAATGGCTAAACACAGTCCATAATAATGAAACAATTTTCTCAGAGAAAGGCTTGTTATAGATTTTTTGATAATTTTAACTGACCTGTAAAACCTGGAAAGGAGTTAGAATATGCTTAGTAGGTTATGCTTAATATTTAAACATAAACATGACTTGCTTATATAAAGTTATAATGCAAAGCATTTGACAGTGTCTCACATGACATCATTGTCTCAACTGTATCCATCATGTAAGGCATGGATTTGATGGATGGGTCATTCAATGGAAGTTCACACTCAGAATTGTGGACAACAGCTCAGTGTCCAAGTGAAGAGCAGTGATGAGCCTCATGGGTCAGCACTGTGACCCAGCAGCATGGGTTTGAGTGTCCCCTCAGCAATTTGCCAACAACATGAAACTGTATGGTATGGCCAACGCACTGGAGTGAAGGGATGTCATGCAGAGGGACCTCAAAAAGTGGTCCAGTATGAACCTCATGAAGTTCAAAATGACCAAGAGCAAGGTCCTGAAACTGGGCTGGGGCAATACCAAGCATAGGAAGAGGCTGGATAGAGAATGTATTGAGAGCAGTCTTGAGGAGAAGCGCTTGAGGATGTTGGTTTCTGAGAAGCTCAACATGAGCTGGCGGTGGGCACTTGCAGCCCAGAAAGCCAACCATGTCCTGGGCTGCATCAACAGAAGCGTGTCCAGTAGCCCAAAAGAGGTGATTCTGCCCCCTCTATTCTGTTCACATGACATCACACCTAGAGTACTGCACTCAGCTCTGGGATCCCCAATATAAGAAGGACATGGACCTGTTGAAATGAGTCCAGAGGAGGCCACGGAGCTGATCAGAGTGATGGAGCACCTGTCTTATGAAGACAGGCTGAGAGAGCTGGGGTTGCTCAGTCTGGAGAAGACAAGAGTCTAGGGACACGTTACGGAAGCCTGACAGCACTTAAAGGGGCTCTATGAGAATTTGGAGAGGGAACTTTTGCAAGGGCATGTGTTGATAGGGAGAATGGCTTCAAACTGAAAGAGGGGAGATTTAGATGAACCCTTGGGAAGAAATTCTTTCCTGTGAGGGTGCCACCTCCCTGAAAGTGTTCGATGCCAGGTTGGATGTGACTTTGAGCAACCTGTTCTACTTGAGGATGCCCTTGTCCATGCCATGATGATGGGAACTAGGTGATCTTTAAGATCCCAAAATATTCTATGGTTCTATGATTTCATAATACTTAAAATGCATTGAGAATAATGGAGTCATAGGATGAAGAAAGACCTTTAGTATATTATATAGCCCATCTTTAGGACTAAGGATCATATACTTTATGTATTTCATTCTTAATAGACCTTTGATTAAACTTTTATTTAAGATGTCCGTTTTCTGAGGTTCCCATAATCTCCTTAGGCAACCTATAAAATCATATAATCACAGAATAGTTAGGGTTGGAAACCTTAATATCATCTAGTTCGAACACCCTTGCCATGGGCAAGGACATATTCCACTAAATCATGTCACCCAAGGCTCTGCCAAACCTGGTCTTGAACACTGCCAGCAATGGGGCATTCACAACTTCCCTAGGCAACCCATTCCAGTGCCTCACCAAACTCACAGTGAAGAACTTCCTCTTTATATCCAATCTATACTTCCCCTGTTTAAGACTGAACTCATTGCCTCTTGTCTTATCACTACAGTCCCTAATGAGGAGTCCCTCCTCAGCTTCCTTGCAGGCCCCTTTCAGATACTGGAAGGCTGCTATGAGCTCTTCATGCAGCCTTCTCTTCCCCAGTCTGAACAGCCCCAACTTTCTCATCCTATCTTCATATGGGAAGTGCTCCAGTCCCCTGGTCATCCTTGTGGCCCTCCTCTGGACTTGTTCCAGCAGTTCCATGTCCCTTTTATGTTGAGGACACCAGAACTCTATAACAATACTGCAAGTGAGGCCTCACGAGACCTCATACCTCATACCAGTCTTGCCAGTAACAAAGTGTTTTCCTTCTGTATGATTTATTCTTCCATATATTAGTTTAAGCTGTTCCAACTGCCAAGAACACAAAGGTCTGAAACTTTGAAATGCTCCTAATGTGTATTTGGGGGACTATAACTTCCCTTTTCCCCACCCCATTTTATGGGGAATCCTCCCTTTCCCGGCTTCTCTTCAAACTGAAAAAAATGCAGAGCTTTCAGTCCTCCTCATTGTTTATGTTCTCCAGACCTCTGATCTTTCCTCTGTAGTCTGTTATATTAATCCCAACTTTACTGACCCAGAAAGCCAAAACTAAGTAGAGATTACTGCAGTGCTGAATTAAATACACTCTGCTCATACTGCTCAATATGGAATTTCTGTGTTTTGGATACATTTGCCATTTCACCATGTTGTAATTTATATGCATATTTTATATATTTTGGGGAAAAACAAAGCTTTATAAAGCCATTAGGTTAAAAATATCCGTCCTTTTATATGAAAAAGTTTTTGTGTTAAGTAGGATCCTGTGCCCAATCCTGTTGATATTCTGACCAATCTAGACTATCAATCCCTTCCACTGTGCTCACATTCAATACTTAAGATAGTAATACATGATTCAGAGTGATTATTGTAACAATTATGGCTACTTGAGGACCACAGAAATAATAAAAATCTGCAGAGAGATCATGTTGTGGTTTAAGGCCCTCATGCAGTTCTACTGCCTCACTTCCCCCTCTTTCCTCCCCAGTCCTGGGGGGTTGGGGAGGAGAATCGAAAGAATGCAACTCTCACACGTTGAGATAAGAACAGTTTAGTAACTAAGGTATAACACAAATCACTGCTGCTACCACCAGTAATAATACAAGGAAAGAATACAAGAGCTCACCAACTAATTTCCACTCAGTCCCACCAAGCAGTGCACCCCCCATCACCTGATACCAAGCCATGCCACAAAGTGCTCCCCCCACCCTTCCAGATCTCTCCTCTCTTTCATATCCTGAGTATGACATGCTGTGGCATGGAATACCTCTTTGGTCAGTTTGGGTCAGGTGTCCTGTCTCTGCTTCCTCCTGGCTTCCTCCTGGCTTCCCCTCCTCCCTGGCAGAGCATGAAACTCAGAAAGTTCTCTGCCAGCCTAAACATTCTAAGCCATAACTATAAACACTGGTGTTATCAGTGCTGTTCCCAAGCCGAAAATCAAAAACACAGCTCTGCACCAGCTACTACGAAAAAGAAAAATGACTGCTGCTGCTGAACCCATGACAGATCAGTTTACAGACAAGAAAGAGACAGGTTGAAGTTCAGCCCCAAAAAAGGTTAAAAATGTAAAGTGAAGCATGTTGAAGAATGTGTATGGCACTCTTTTTTTTTTTTTTAAAAAAAAAGATAACAATCACAACATTATTTAGGAATACTCTCATGTTTCTTGCTGCCTTTGAAGGTGGTCTTCATCTCATCAGACATCTATAAATTGGACATCTGAGTTCAAGTGATATACTTTGGGCTTTGTTGTCAGTGGGCAGATGAAGGCAGCTTTGGAGCAATTTAATTATCTTACACTACTAAAGAGAGCTTGAACTGGTATCTGAAAGTATGTATTTCTCTGCATAGACTATGAGATTGCCATGCAAACTCATACAACCTATATTAGCATTAGACAGCATACTCTGAGATACCTATGTGAAATGAAACAAATTCAAATTCTGGTGAAATCAGGCGAAGCAGTTTCAACCAACCTACAGCACCAACTGCTGTAAGGTAGAGAGACTTTTTTACCTAGCTTTGACCTGAATAACTGAATGGCATTTAGCATTTTTGTTGTATGCACATTCTTTTTAATGCAGTGTCGTATCAGATGACTAACCATATTAAAATCCTAGTCTTTTCAATTTGGATAGACATTCTGAGACAAAGACTGAACAACAATTTAACTCTCTTGTGTTAAAAGACAACTGTACCAAAATATCACATATATATGTCATGGCACTTTAATGGCTTTTAGTGTATTTGAAGTGCCAGTAGAATTATATATTATTTGAGATGAGGCCATGCTTGAACTTCAGTAAATGAAAAGGCAGTTCTGTGGGACTAGTATGCCGTTTGTAGATCTTGCCTTGACAGTATGATTGGGAATGTATCATCTTTGCTGCTTTGAAGTTTTAATGTCATCCTCTTTCATTTATGTCATTAAATATAAACGTTGTGGAAGGTTAAGGCCCTTTGTGATGTCTTATATGAAAAAGGGTTTCACAACTGGGCAACTGTTTATGAATATATTTGAATGATACATTTACATTTTATTTCGTGGTAAGGTTATCAGTGATATGTAATTAGACTAAACAGACTGAAAACTCATGGGTTTGGGAGAAGAGAAAGGGATTACAGGTGGTATCAATGCGACTATAATTCAAACTCTACCACCGCATTTAATGATTCCTTTGTTCTTTTGGGACAGGAAAGGGTGAGACTTTTGACATAGTTTGATACTGAATCTGGAAATTCTGATTTGCTTGTGAGAAGGGTTCTGGGAAAAAAAAAAAAAAAAAAAAAAAAAAAAGGGGAAAGAAAGAGAATTAAGCAGCACAGAAAAATCTCTAGATTTTATGGAAAACAAATCTGAAAATGTTGTTTTACAAGCATTTCATGACATGTTTTTTATTTTTAATACAGATCTTCTTCTGAATAGAATGATAATTACAACTAAGCCTGCTTAACAGTCTTAAATCCAATGTAAAAGCTCTAAGCCATAGGGTGCAAGCTAAGAATAGCAATATGACTAAAGATTATAATGATAATGTGAGGAAAATAAGCGGTATAATTTCTGTCAGGCAGTTTTATTAGTGTAATTTTTGCCTTTGGCTGAAAACTTATTTATGTGTTATGATTTCAGCTATTGATTATGATTCGTAAATATGTTTCATTTATTCTTTGAGGAAAAGAAGAAGCTGTCTTCTAATATTAATCTTTTTTTTTTTTTTTTTTTTATTTCGTATCTGTGAAATATATCCTAAGCTTACCCACTTATAATTAATCTCTATATTCCTTTCCTTGAGTCCCCAATCACATTTGTGGCTTTAGTTTCTTTTTTTTTAGAGAACAGAACTAAGCACAAGACCTCTGCCTGAGAATCCCCAAACCGTGATTTGTGTCAGTTGGCATGAAAATACTAACAGAAAATCTTCACAGTTTTGTATTAAAAAATAATATCCTTTATTCTAGTTTAAATTGTTAGCCAACACTGATGCTTGAGCTCCCAAAGAGAACCAAAAGTATTCTAGAAAAGAATACTTTACGTATTTAAGCATTCTACTGCTCATTGCACTTAATTAGCAATTTACAAAGCATTTTAATTCCATAGAAGCTGTTTTCAGCCCAAATCTCTGACAATGTCTATTTATATCTTCTAAGCTGATTCTGAGCAACACACATGATAACTGTCTGCACACTAACATTATGATTTCATAGACTTAAAATTTGAAAAAGTTATTGGCTATCACCCTGAGAATTTATTTCGGGTTGCAGATATGAAGGTAGGAAGCTTCTAGCAGTTCCCCATGCAACTGTTGACATGACAGCCATGGGAATGCACTCTTTAGGAGAGAATACCTCACAATATGACATTTTGTTTTTAGCCTAGAAGTTTCAGTTCACCAGTTTTGGAAGTATAGTTTTTCCAGTTCTTTTATACACAGCTTTAAAATGGTCACCATTCCCCCTCTTCGTCCATGTAATCATTCACACCCCTCAAACCAATGTAATCTGACAGAAAGACGTTGAATAACTATCGCCATTGAGGGCATAGCTAGATTTTATCTGAACCCGTGAACACTGTGGCTACATCTATAACCAGTCTTAGAAAGAGTAGCCAAGATGGGCTGCCAGCTCTTGGCTCTGCTTGTTTCCTGTCTAAAGATCATTGCTACTTATCTGTGATGGTATGACAGTCTATTATCTATTAGTGAGTCATGCACAGCCCCAGGGCTGCTTTCTTGCTTAGCCTCAGTCTGTCCCCATCCCTAGGGAGATGCCTTATGCCCAGGGCTGAGAATGCTCCCAGCTGCCTCTTCAGCTGCCTTGGAGGGGGCAGTGGCAGTGGGATGAGTCCTGGTTGCCAGAACCTGCCCTGACATCCCTGTGGAGGCCCTGCTGCTCCTGGCCCCAAGGAGCTACAGACCTGTGCTGCACCTTGATGTATTTTAGTCTGTTTCATAAAATAAAATAAAAATTCAGGCAAGATCCTGTCTTGATCAACTGTGCCTCTGCAGTCAAAGATTAAAGATGCCTTGAAGACACTCAGAGAGGAATGGATGGTCTACAGAAGTCAGCCTGCATGTATATGATATACAAAAGGTGCATTAAAGATGTAGATGTAGACAGGAATACCAATGAGAGACATGCAGGCAGCTTGGACTACAATTACACTCTTCAAATACAGAGTCCTCTGTACTCACCATTTTCATATTGTAAATGCATGAGGATTGTCAGACTAAATCTGTTTGCATTTCAAATACTTATTTCGTTATTTAAACAAAATTAATGCATTATTTAAAAAAGAATTGTTAGTACCATACTTTTACGGGGTCTGAAGACTTAATCAGTGATAAATAAATATTGTGTTGTTTAAAGTACTAGCCTTGATGTTTACACGTTTTAAAAAAAGATGAATAACTGTTAAGTGCTCCAATGTTTTTGAGGGGTTTTTGCACTCTGACTGTATGTAGCTTTGTACAGATTTGGCCAGTGTTGGGTGCTGCCTTGTGGAAATACTTTTTGAATATCATGCAAATCTTCAACTTGGCAAAAGTATCAGCTTTCTAAAGAGAATTTCCAAGAATTTCATAGTTAGCTCCAAACCCTTTATGCAAGGTTTCCAAAAAGCAGTGACTGAACTCTGAAATATTTGCCCTGTAGAGTGAGATACAGCATTAATCTCCAATATGTCCAGAAAAAGGTCACATATTCAAATATTTTTTTATAAGTTTTCATTGATCTTAAGGTCCTTTCCAACCCTAACTATTCTATGATTCTATGATTCTAAAAAAGCTTTTCATTCTGTCTCACA
Source organism: Forpus xanthops (assembly GCA_032466535.1). Taxonomy (NCBI): domain Eukaryota; kingdom Metazoa; phylum Chordata; class Aves; order Psittaciformes; family Psittacidae; genus Forpus; species Forpus xanthops. The sequence continues at coordinate 8,364 of JASSUY010010974.1, forward strand.
GGTACTAAAATGCATTCGTGCTACAGAAGCAGATGTTAACAAATATGCCATTATGGAATAATACAGATTTTTTTTTTTTTTGTCAGATTACTGTCACAAGTATTTCAGCATGGAGTCACAAAATATAATTCAGTGTGTAATGGCTTTGTTTCCTTCTTCCAAAATAGCTTTTCTTCTGCACTGGTAGCAAGAAGCAAAATCATTAATGTATTTTGAGACATTTTCACAGTTACCTTTTATAAGTCATAAAAGTAATTATATTTTTTTCTCATCATTTTGAAGAGAATCACTCCAACCTGAGGTAGAAAGGAAATAGTGCTTCTCTCATCCTGAAAAAAAAAAAAAAAAGTAGACTGTTTTTTATTGAAGATTAAAAAGAGACATCACTAGTAAACTCTAAACTCTTACTTAAAGATGAACATCCTTCACCGTTTCAGTGAACTTCATGTAAGACATGATTGTTCTGTACAATATTTCACTTGGAACATCAAATATTTTTTTTTCTGTGTCTCAGGTCTCAACTTCAACTGATACTAAGAGATGCAAACTAGTGTTTTCAATTTACCTAAACTCAGTATCAGATTTTCCTATACTTTTTATAGGCACATTCTCTATTTATTTCATTCTAAAAATGCTTTACATTTTTCTACATGTAGGCTTAAAGAAGCTTATGTTTATGCTCGTTGTCTTGAAGAGATTGACCTGGCATTTCTCACCTGTATGTACCTCTTACTCAATAAGAACTTACCTTTTAATGATATGGATGCATTTTGATGCTGTTCCACACTTTCTCAGAGTCTTGCTCAAACAGAAATAAAATTATATTTGTTCCTAGGCACAGTAGAAACTTTATACCAAACTACTGTATATTATCTTTATGTATTTCAGACTCTATGGTACAATCCTCTTGATTGCAGCTTACATGAGTTCAAGACTGACACAAAGGATCATCTATTTCAAATACATTGCAAGCAAGAAAAAAAAAAAAAAAGAAAAAGAAGAAAAGAAAAAAGAAAGGAAGTACTATGCTTCCATCTAGTATGTTTCCTTTCACAGTTACCATGAAACAAGATGAACTTTTGGTCAGTGACTGTCATTTGTTTTCCAAATTGAAAGGATGGTTCCTAATGCAATCAAGCAGATCTTTTATTTGTCATTTAGTGTAGTCTAAATATTGCTGAATTCCTCAGATTATTTACACCACTAATAAATACAAAAAAACACCTTTTTTTTTTTTTTTTTTTACCTCTACTGTAATGGGACTGAAGAATGGCTGTAGCATGGATCATGTTAAAAACTTTGCCTGTAGGAAACTAGCAGCCAAATGAAATCTTTGTAACAAATCTTCATGGGGCTATTAAAAATTGTGATAATCCTTGGCAGTTCTAGATCAGCATCCTAGTGCCCACATAATTCTTGTGATTTTTTTCTTGGCTGATCAAGGTGATCTTAAAGCTCTACAGTTGAATAAACCAGGATGCAAGTGGTCTAACTAACCATTCCTAGTACCAAAAACCTTCGAATGGGGTTGTTCCAATGCACTTCTTTCCAATGCCCTGGAGTGCTTTGGTGACAAAGGTATCACTTAATGTCATACTGTTTATTTGGTTCCCTCATAGAAAAATTTAGCAGACTTCTCCAGCTCTTGGGAACTAGTTTCTTAACATAAACGCTATTGCTACAGCTGAATGCAGAAACTTTGTGTTTAGACACCAAAATCCTGACTGTATCCAAAGCAAATATAAAACAAAGCCAAACCAAATCAACAACAAAAAAAAAAAAACCAGAAGACAAACAAACAAACAAAAACAACAAAACCAAAACCAAACCAAACCAAACCAAACCAAAAAAAAAAAAAAAAAAAAGAAAACAAAACACCACCAAAAAAATACCTTGGCTTTATATCAAAAACTATTTTATGGAGGCATAGGAAGGATAGAAATCCTTTGCAGTACTTGACAATCAACATTTCTTTGAAGTTTGTACCTTTGTGTGCGACAAGGCAGAGATTTTTCTGTAAGGCTGACAGCAGATTAAGTCACAGATTAGACAGCTGCTTTCTTTGAAGTTTGCATGAGTGGGTGATTTATTCATGAATGTCTAACAGGTAAGAGACTGATAGGTCAATTTTTATTTCTTATATCACCTAAAGAGCTTCTATAGTGACCATTTATTGAGAAAAAACTTGGCAGAACACACCAGACTGAAATGAATCACAAAACTCTGCTTATGAAATAACAATACATGTAACTGCTATCTCCTTCCTAAAGACTTGCATGAAGTTACAGATTATAGCCATGTATTTGCACAAAAGATACATCACAGAGTTCACAGGCACTATGGTTTCATCTTCCTGTACCTTAACATTCTTAGTATTTGGTCTGAAACCTTGGCTATACTCTTAAGAAAACACACCACTGAAAAGACAAGCAGTATAAAACAAAGATATCTTTTCTTTGCAGAATATTTCTGGTTTATGTGAAACATACCACTTCTAAACAGAATTGCGGTTCGGCTATGGGAGAGCTTTGTACTTGCAAGCGAGGCATTTAGTTTGCTGCAGCACATCTTGCCTGGTCTGTAACAGATGTAGCAGAAGGTGAAACAGTATAATGGCCCCTTTTGTAACTTTTGCCTTTATACCTGCAATTCAATTACACCAGTTTTGAATTTTAAAAGAATATGTTTGCTTTACTTCATTATATTTCTTTTGATCCATGCTCCCTTGGGTAAAGTAATTAAAAAAAAATATAAATACAAGTCAAATACTGTAGCAATTAATTTAACAAAAAGAATAATTGGCAATTATATGGCATTTTAATACTCAGAGGTTCCCACAGCAGACCAGACTTCTAGCAGCTGTTTAATCAGAAAGAAGCTATGAAAGCTGACTGCATTTTGTCTCAAGCTGAGCGGCTTCTCAAAGTAAAAAAAAAATAATAATAATAAAAAAAAATCATTAAATAAGAGCCAGTTTGAAAAAGAACTTCCAGAAGTGGTGTGTTGTCAAACTGCAGCTTTACGTAAATGTACATAAGTGGGCAACTAAATGAATAACTAAATAAGTATAAAGATTGTGTCAGTGTACTTCAAGTTTTAAAAATGAAAAAATAATATTTTTATAAATCTGCATGAGCTGTAGGTGCATCATTGGAGCATCAGCTTTATGCAACATTTAATTATTTGCAAAAAATGCAACTACACAAGTTTGAGACACACAGCTCATTGGAAAATACAGCACTCCCAGTGATTATTTCAGTCTGGAGTGATGGTTAGGGCTAATTCAGATGGAGGTATGCTGCTGATGTACATGCACACCATGTACACACAGTACATTTTGGTCTTCAGAGGCAATTCAAGTATGGATCACTTTGAATTGAGATATCTCAAAGGATCACAGCACATGGTGGAACAGTTTGCACAACACATTCACCTGTTCTTTGGTTTCTCCTGTTTTCAGGAACTGCATTCACTAGTGTGCCAATACTAGTGAAAAATAATGAGCTGATTCTAATGATCTTTGGAATTTCTGATAGATACACATTATAGAAGTGAAAGAGATTCTAAGCAGCAAGATATTTATGAAATATTTCAAAGGATCTCATATCTCAGCAGTCTCACTTCTGTGCCGGAAAAGACAAATTCTTATCCTGTGCTGGTCACTGGATTCTTATCTAATATGTTTACTGTAGGTCAGACTGTTATTATTTCTTGACAGCTGAGAGCAGCTATCTGTTATATACAATGTTGCAACCCATATATTCATGTATTTGTTTTTTTTTTTTTATTGCTGTTTTTAGAAATATCAATGTATTTAAAGCGCTGCCGTAGAAACAACAGGTTTCCAGCATCTTCACTGTGATTAATTTCTAGTTAAAAAAAAAAAAAAAAAAAAAAAATAGAAGGTTAAAATATATGCTTTGTAGGGGATTTTTTACACCAAACCTGTCAACAATTTTATTTTCTCATATAGCTAATTATTTGCAGCCAAGAAAAAAAAAAAAAAAAAAGACCAAAACAAAAACACAACCAAAAAAACTGTCATTCCTACTTTAGAGATTGAATTCATAGTAGGATATATAATTCAAATATCCAAGTACATATCAAAAGAAATTAATAATTAGCTAGTATTTAAAGGACTTTTGAAAATGGTGGACATGAATATTTCAAATGATTTCTGATTAGATTTGGAGGTGGTAATCAGCCTTGAAAACTAGAAAAGTATTTTAAAAACCATGAGTATGCATTTTGTCTTCAAAAGAGGGCTTGATTAGTATGTAATAAAACATAGAACCACATAGTAACATTGATGAGAAACACAATCTTGAACAGCTGTTCTTAAATGAGCATCATCAAACCTACACATTTTATGAGTCAGGGGTCTTGAGAAAAAAAAAAAAAAAAACAAAAACATATTTTGATTATGTCATTGAACATCAGGTATCTGTAAGAGAAACTGGTTGTTGGGTTGATTTTTATTCTAACTTCTGACTTTGGCTTTTCAAATCCAGTAAGAAACATCCTAGATAAGTTTAGGGGTATAGTGCGATGATTTAGATTTCCTTCAAGATACTTTGACATTATTGTTAGCTTATAGAACCACTTGCAACATTCTACTTCAACATGACCTCATGGGACTGTCACTATTTGTTTTCTCATTCTATGTCAAACTGATGAAGTTTGAGGAATATCTTTTTGGACAATCATAAGATTTTTAAAATTTATTTGTTCTTGTATATTTGCCACTATTTTTGAATTTCTTTCCCTGGGCAGTCATCTGACTGAGCTTAGTTACAAGGTTATTAAAACAAACAAAAAAAAAAAAAAAATCAAAAAAAAAATTAAAAGTTCATAGAGTCTACTAAGAAGTCTTACCTGTTTTTCAGTCAGAATTTTGAGAACTGGAGCACCTCCTCTATGAAGGTGGGATGAAAGAATTGAGGCTGTTCAGCCTGGAGAAGAGAAGGCTCCGTGAAGGCCTCATAGCAACCTTCCAATATCTGAAGGGGGCCTATAGGGATGCAGGGAGGGACTCTTCATGAGGGACTGTAGTGATAGGACAAGGGGTAATGGGTTAAAACTTAACCAGGGGAAGCTGTGAATGTTCCATCCTTGATGGTGCTCAAGGCCAGGTTGGACATAGCCTTGGGTGACAGTTTAGTGGGAGGTGTCCCTGCCCCTGGCAGGGAAGTTGGAACTAGATGATCTTATGGTCCTTTCCAACCCTAACTATTCTGTGATTCTATGCTTCTATGATCTGATATCATGTCTAACTAGTCATGGATCTGAAATAACATGACTACAGCCAAGTAAACTATAGAACTTAACCTATTCTTGAAAAAATAAATCAGAGTCAAATATATTTGTAAAGATAGCAAAAAGAATGAAAAAAAAACCTCCACATTAGTTTGAGACACTCAATACATTTACAGATATATGAACAAAAATACATAAGCGGTTTTTAAGCTCTCTACTAAGGTGTTATTATACAAGTCTTAGTAAAGAAAATATTTATGGTAGAAAAATCAAAATATGTTGTTCTATCTCAAATAACTGAAATTTATTTTCTTATTTTCTTTGGTTTACATGTCTGAATTTCAAATACTCTTTAAAAAGATTGGTCACTATTAGTCTAATGTCATGATTGTGACAAAGTTAGGAAAATTTCTGACAGAAAGTACTTTCAAAGTTCTCAACATTTGGGATCGTTTAAACTGCTTCACTTCCCATGTACATGGTGTTTTCATTGTCTTGGAAAACCATGTGAGCTGTGAATAATTTTGCACAGTGACTCAAAATCTGTACTACTCTGTTCAAGCTGTGCATTGAGTAATCATTTGAAAGCTGCTTGAAACTATGGTTCACTTTTTTGTTGCATTTTTTTTCCCCAAAAGCCTCAACTGTTTTTACATAATTATTGATTTATTCATTGCTTGTGCCAATACCCATATTGTCAGCCAGAGAACTTCTATAACTCATGCCTGTACATGTTGTCAAATTAAACTGTCATTTTCATAAGGAAGTCAATGACAGCAATTAACTGGTAGTTAACATTATTTTGATAATCTATCCTTTATTTGTCTGTTTTCTGAAAATCTATGCCTGTTTACAGTCAGACAAACATATTTAGAAAATCTTCATATGTTCAAATAGTTATGTAACAAGTACAGTTCTTGTTCTTATACCTCAGGCTACAGATGTCCCTCTGAAGTTTAAAGCCATATGTCAACATGAATTTACCATTTATTAACGATAAACCTCCCTCTTGTCATTCAAAGCATTATCTGTCTATAAAGATCAGAAGAATACGATGTCTAATTTCAGAATAAAATGAAGATAGATTAACCATAAACCTCTCTGGGCAGTTTGACTTAAACTGGCAAAACAGATAATGCCCATCTGTACCAGCAATATCCAATGCTTCAACAGTAGGGTGAGGCAAATACATTAATCAAATTCCAAGGATTTTTCTTTGATTTTTGCTTTATCCATAACATTTTGCCTAATCCTTCCTCATCTAATGGAGTGTCAGAGAACTAGTAAAGAGCAGAAAAAAAAATTATTTTGAAAGCACTTTTCTAAATCCTTCTTTAATATATAGCTTTCTTTGGAGATCCTTACTTTTTCTGTCAAGACATTCCCGTAACTACAGTGCCCTGTCCTGTCTTTGGCTTTCTTGTACTGTGGTTTCTTCACAGAAAGAAATGTATCTAGAGCTGTAAGTGGAAATGTTATTTATAATTATAAATGTATACTATTTAAATTACATAAGCATATATAATATACCATCGTACATATTGTGTGTTCAAATATATGTGTTGGCTTTTGAACAGCAGATTCATACATTGCAACTATATAAATAAAGAACTGAAGGAAATTCCATTGCGGGTTTGAGATCTATCCTACATGTCCTGTAGGATAGAAAGACAGATAGGTGAAAGACCTGAGTAGGTGTGATGAGACATAATATGTTTTCTTATTTAAGTGATGCAGTTATGCGGGAGTTATCTGCAATTTTAAAGTCTCACAAATAGGTGGCACTAATGAATTCTACATATGCTGTAATTTCTGTCTTCCTAACTAGGAGAGTTCAAGTTCTTCTTGCCCTCTGATGAACTCCTTTTTGACCTTTACTACAAAAAGCAATTTTGGACTTGATTATGGGGATTCAGTTTTCCATCTCCAAGAGATAAGTAACTACTACTGAATGTAACAAGCGTTACTCACTCAGGAGTGTAGGAGAAGAGTGCCCACATGCTGCATTAAAATAAGAAAAACATATTGCTCTCTGATATAAAACATGCCTAGGGTGACATAATGCATTGAAAGATCTTATGAAAGACCTGATTAAATTAGTTGGACCTGAAATACTAGAAATGTCAAATATAAATCAGTTTATAAGTCTTCTAAACAAGATGCCTCCACAGATATTTTTAGGTCTACAGGTAGAGTTAAACATTCTATCAAAGAATCTTGGTGCTTCTGTGTAGGAATCACAAATCTGATTTCTCTCCATGTGCATATCTGCATGTAAGTGGGTATGCGTGCACATGCATATGTAGGTACTGAATGAAATTATATATACAGACACCCTGGTTTATTTAATTTTATTATACAATTTCAGTGAAATTTTACTGTTTGGATAGCAATATGACTAGGTCTTCACAGAAAAAAAAATAACTAGGAAAATTTAAAGATTTTTCTGAATCCTACCCTGTATTTTAGAATGCTTGCTGCTTTGTCAGCCATGACTGAAAATATTTTTAAGCAAATTAGTAAATTTTTGCACTAAGAAAGACAGAAACTTCTTTGGAAACAAATGAAACCCCTAGTAAAACTGGCACAGAGCTATCAGTACTAATTAAAATTATAACATAATAGTAATATATTATATAATTTTTAATATGTTATATAATTTTTTAATTGTTAGTGTAGTTAATTATAGGGTTTATATATTAGGGATTTTAAACTAAGACAAACTTACAATAAATATTGTTTTGTTTACAAAGAAGTGAAAATAGTGGAGCAAGACATTAAAACAAGAATAGGAAAAAAAGACATACTGCATGCACGTGGCTCACATTCATGCGAATGGCATAGGCACTGCAGCTAAAGGAGCACAAAGCAACACCATTGATAAGAAAAATTATTTCTCATGGGCATGTGTGTGCCCCTTCCATGGGTGCGGTCCTTCAGGAACAGGCTGCTTCAGTCTCCATCCCCCATGGAGTCTCAAGTCCTCCAGCAAAACTGCTACAGCCTGGGCTCCTCTATCCATGGGGCCACAAGTCCTGCCAGGAGCTTGCTCCAGTACAGGATTCCCATAGGGTCACAGCCTCCTTTGGACTTCCCCCTGCTCTGATGTGGGGTCATCTCTAGGCTGCAGAGGCACAGCCTGCCTCACCATGGACTGCATCACAGGCTGCTCTGCTGCCAGGAGCCCCTCCACCCCTCCTGCTTCCCTGACCTGGGTGTCTGCAGGGCTGTTTGTCTCACACACTCTCAATCCTCTCTCCAGCTGCAGTTGCTCCTGAACAGTGACTTTTTTTCGTTTACTTAAGTACATTACCCCAGAGGTGTTACCACCATTGCTGATGGGCTCACTCGACCAGCAGTAGGTCCATCTTGGAGCCAGCTGTTACTGGTTCTGTTGGACAAAGAGCCAGCTTCTGGCAGCTTCTCACAGAAGCCACCCCTGTAGCTCCCTGCTACCAAGAACTGGCTATGCAGATCTAATGCACATTTGCTTGTAGTAGGTCCAGAAACACACCCATATATTCGCTGGAAGCGTGGTTCCTGGCTCAGGACAAAAATGTGCCAAAACCACTGCAAGAGATATATAATCATGGTGGTTGGGCTATGTCAGTGTTTAGCTTAATTTAATTCTTCCATTACTGTTTGAAACAGTCTGTCACTTTTTAGAAATATATACGCTGTTACAGTGAAACTCAGTCTCTCTCAGCTAAATAGTGGCTCTCCTGCTATATCACCTGAAAGACCTCTGCAAAGAAAGTTAGCACTAAAGTTATCTACAGTAAAAGACACTGTAGAAAGAATAATGAAATTATATATTTAATTTACTGCAGTTTTATGGGTCAGAGTTTTCACTAGAAAATTAAGGATAGTGGAATAAACCTGTTTTAGGTTATCATAGGATGCTGAGTATATTTGTTAGGTGGAACTTATTTAAAATTTTTAAAATGGTAATGCAAGTTGAGCCCCATATATAGTTAGGGAAAGTTAAAAATATTATTTCAGGTACTATCTATGGCAAAATCTGAAAAATCACTGAAGAAGAACAAGAAGTAAAGAAAAATATCATTTCTGTGTTGAAAAGTGCTCACAATGCTGTGTCTTCGAATTTTCACAGAAGTGACAGGTTTTTAAAGGAATACAATAATTTAAAAGTCAAAATACATAATATGCCTGATGGATGAAAGAAGCATGGTTGTGTTTATATCATTATATACAAAGAAACACTGATGAAGTAGTATTGGTGGCAGATTATTTAGAGACAGTAATTGATAAGAATCTTGCAAAAGAGCAGAGGAAGTGGTGACTAAGTACCAAATGAAGATATGATAAGCTGATAAGCAGGGGCCTCCTTGTGAGAAAGAGGAAGGGGGGAAGGAAGGAGGCAAGCAAAGAGGCAAGCAAAGGTGGATTTTCACAAGGAGATCGTAAGGCAAGTTGAATATGTTGCCGAGAGACATGCTGCCTCCATCCTTGGAAAATTTCAAAATCCAACTAGACTAAGCTTTAATCAACTTGATGTAATTTATAGCTACTGGCTCTGTTTTGAGCATAAGGTTGGGTTAGAGACCTCCCAGTGTTCATTCCAACCTGAGTTATCTTACAGTTCTAAGATCCAAAATCCTAGTATTAAGAAGAATAAATTGAATGTAAAAGCAGCAAGGGTGTTGTTCCACTGATAAAGGAATGGCCTATAAATAGTGTATCCTTTATGGAAAATAGCTGTGCCTGCATTAATCATCATCTGATAAATATAACTGCATCCATACCCACACTGGGGCAGCTACACAGTCTTGCCAGAACAGTTAATGCAGTCCAAATTTCTAATGTAAAAATCCCTATATTGCCAAGGAACAAAAACCCACCACCATAGTTCTACTGTAAAGAAACAATTTGCTAAAATACCTTCATCATCCATCAGCTACAAATCTTTAAATAGCAATAATTACTAAATGTTCTTGTGCCTACTGAACAAGACAAAAGATATTAACACATTGCTAAATCACTTAAGCAGTAAGTTACAATGTATGCCATTCAGCCTGAGTAAATACTGATGAATTAGAGTTCAGAGTAAGTACACAAATTAGCAGGAAGGAACATTTCTTTATGTAGAAAAGCAGGTCTCTCATATTCCCTTTAGTCTTAAGGAAAAGAAAACTCTTTAAAATTTCTCTGAACTATCACAAACTTTATAATTCAGGTGCCTCTTATAAATTAACCTGATCATGGTGAATCATGTTCAAAAGCTGAATCTCTTTTGGAATGGTTTTTAAAGTTCAGAAGAGCTTCATGAAAGTGTCCTTTAGACTCCTGTGACACCTCAAGTAACAGTTTCTCAATATATCATTTTGAAAATACTGGTTTATGTAGGAAAAAAATGCCAGATCCACTCACTATACCTAACTGGCACTGAAGTTCCCAAATCATTCAATCTTTCTACCTAATATAATAAAATAATGATAAACCCTAAGATGTCTTCAAGAATATAAACTCAGACACCTAATTTTAAATATATCCAGTATTATACCACTAGTTTCTATTTTGGGTTTAATTCTTCACAAAAAATTTAGTTGCATGAAGTGATGGTGTTAGAAAAAAAAAATTGTAGGAATTGTCAGGTGTTTTATACAGTCCTGAAACACAAAAACCTGAACATTTCCATATAAGGCAGGACTAGAGAACAGCATTTTAAACCACACAGAAATATATATGAACTTACGATCATTTAGGTCGCAAAGTATATCAGAGGCTCTCTAGTCCAAGCTTTTGCTCAGAGCCTGGTCAGCACTATGATCAGACTGGATTGCTCAGGGCTTTATCTATTATGTCTTGAGAAGTTTCAAGAATAGGAGCTGCACAGTGTCTCTGAGCAACATGACAAGTGTTCAGGCAGTCCATTGCTTGACTGTCTTCTTGGGGAGAAAGGTTTTGCTCATATCGAATATGAACTTTTTTCTTTTTTCATTTTGTGCCCTTTGCCCCTCCTTTAACCATGCATTGCTATGACCAGCCTAGCTTCATCTGCTCGATCACCTCTCTGAAATGACTGGCTTGAGGCTTTTAGGGCATGCAGAAGCTGTGTCTTCTCCAGGCTGAAAAAGACCCTGTCCATCAGTCCCTCCTTTCTTTGCTTTGCTCCCTGTCTTGGTGTCTGACTGCTGAACTCACTTAGGTTTATCTGTGTCTTTTGAGGAACACAAAATTAGACATAAAATTCTGAGTACTGAGTAGACCTGAATATCAACTCAGTCTTTTGACTATGCTCCTGTTCAAGCAACACAGGCTGCTGACATCACTCCCACCTTCCAGGGTGCACTAGTGGCTCCTGTTCAGCTCGGTATACCACTTTTTCAGCAGTTGCTCCCCAGGCAACCAGTCCCCAGGCTGTGCTGCTGCAAAAAGATTCTTCTTTCCCAGGTAGGAGGATTTCACAGTTGCTCTTATTGAGTTGTATAAAGTTCCTATCAGCCCATTTTTCCATCCTGTGTAGGTCTCTTAGTATTGCAGCCCTGCTCTCCAGTGTATCAAGTCATCATCCATTGTGGCATCTGCAAAGTTGATGATACCTGTGCTAGGCACTGGTTGAACAGAACAGGTCCAGGACAGACCTATTAGTTACCAGCCTCCGTATAGCATATGACCTACTACCCACTACCCTTGAAGCCCAAATATCTGACCAGTTTTTTATGCATCTGATCATCCATTCATCTAGACTAGATCGATATAACACTGTGGGAGATACTGTTAACGGCACACATTTATGCTGCACAAAAGCTTGAAAGATATACAATGCATAAAGTTACAGAGGTTCATTTATTGAGATTCAAAGTCAGTGAAAATGGTTAGATATTAAAAAAATTATTTCCAATGGTATTGTATGCATTGGTCTTAAAAATAAACCATAAGGCGTTTCTGCATTTAGGTTAGCTTCATCTGAATTTACCTCATGCTATAGAAGTGCTCTTTGAGTGTTGCACCTAGCACACATACCAAATGTTTATGTCACTGGTAAGGAACTACAGTGTCACAGAATAGATAAGCACTTTCCACACCTTCAACTTTTCCAGTCTTTACAACAAAAAATTCTTTATTAGGCCTTTGCATGCATTGTTGCTCATTTTTTCACCAGCTATTTTTGAAGAAAATAACTAAATGATCAAACTATTATTTATTTTACCACGTCACTCTCGTCTGAGTCACACAATCTGCTTTTCTCTGCACATTTTAGCAGAAACCAACTGCCTTTAGTCTTTAGAATCAGGTTATTTTGGCTTTTTTTTTTGCTTTCTCTACAAACCTCTGATCTGTGTTCTTTGCTGAACCACTGTTTCACATGCTGCAACTATGGAAATACTGTACAAACAAGCACCAAAACTGTTCTTTGTTGAAGCTAGAAACAATAGCCACCTACCAGCCGCAGAGCTTCAGACATCCATCACATACCTGCGTGAGTCAGGCATAGAGTCAGCTCTGAAAGTGGGAACTAGTTCAGGTGAAATTTTGTATTTAGCATTTCAGCAGATTCTGTTTGGCCATTACTAAATATCAGAATTTTTCACATTTTTGTTAATAATAAAAAAAAGAGATCACTTCCAAGCACTGTTTTGGGTTCACATTCCATTAACTCAGACATTTTGAAGCCAGCTACTGAGGCATCCTGGGCTTAACTGCTTAAAGATATATGGGAACATAAAAAGTGCAGATAATTCTGAGTTACTCTGACTTTCAGGTAGTCAGGATGTGAGTTTGCTCCAGTTTAGGAAACCTATATTAGCACTAGCATTATCATAATACAGATATTAAAAAACAAGGCATATGAGCTGGAAATCAATGACTGCTAAATCAGCACAAGTCTAAGCTATGTTGTCATTGGACAGCCCCAGACATAGTGTGTGTGCTTTTATGTGCCCATTCTTCAGTTTGTAGGCAGTCCAAAATTCTATATATGCGTCAGATTGCACAGATAATAGGTGAGCCATTATAGAAAATCACCAATTAATCCCAGTCCTGGACACAAGAACTATCTTAAGTCATTTGTTAAGTTTTATTTTGATCTGTACTTTCCTTCTTCTCTAGTTGGAACCCTCAAGTCAACAGAGGTGGCAGCATCTTCTCTTTTCCAGGAACGGCAGAAAGAGGTGGCAGGCTTCTACTCTTATCCAGCAGTAATTTATGATCTGTCTTGTAACAACTCCAGAGGTCATTTTTTTGGTTTGGGGCTTTAGTCAGGTCAACAAGCTAGAACACCTTGCCCATTGCAATGAATTGATAAAACAGGGATGTATAGTTGATTGACCAAAGAGTTAACAAGAAGCAAGCCAATAATGAAAACATTCATGAAACCTATTGGGGAGCCCAATCTTCCACCTTTCCAGAAAACATGAAGGCTGATAAAAGAAAGTAAACAAATCAGCATTAATACACCTAGAAAAAAAGACATACAAAAAAGACACCAAACCAGAACACACAAAAACCACCAAAACCCCAAACACCCCAACTAAAATTCAAAGCCAAACCCCTAAACAGTACCACATTTCTGATGTGAACAGTATGCTCTAACCTAAGCTACGTCTAGTGCTGGGTCCCAGCACATAATGGGTGTGCTTACATCTGCCTGTTCATAAAGGTCCTTTACGTCATTTTGTCCCAGTCTCGAGTAGAACTCTCGCAGCATCCGAAGCCAGCAATCACTTTTAATAAGCAGCCTGAGTATGGCTGCCCTGCTCTGGAGGTGAAGGATTTTAATGGCCTGGAAGAAGCACCTCTCTGCCAGGGAACACTCCCTGCTCTCTTTTATTTGCAGGTACAGCTGTGAATTCAATGAGCTAATAATGAGTAATGGTGCAATCTTGTGCTGGGAAGGGAAGGGAAAGGAAATATTGGATGATGAAAAAATAAAACTGAACTGAAATCCATGGGAACTGCCTGGAGAGTAACAAATGAAGCACATAAATTTATTTGTCTACTTAGATAAGAAAGTTTTGAAGCATGATCTGAGAAATAAATAAGAATAATGAATGCTTTAAAGAAAAATCTTAAAAAAAAAAATCAAGAAAAACTGTTTTAGCGGCAGAGGATTTTCCATGTAAGCAGAGATCTGGAGGACTGGAGCTGAAGAATCAGAGGCAGTATAAGGCCACTTCTGAGAACCATGAATAGAATGAAGCCAGGATGTGCAGGGTCTCAGTCTGTTGCCTGAATTTATGACAAAAAGGCTTCTCACAGTAGGAAATATGCTCTTATATGCTCCCCCTTTATTCAGGTTCTGTCTCTGTGTCTCATGTACTACCAAGAATTTCTTCCTTGAGGCAAGTCCTGTAGGAAGTCTCTGCTGCCCAGGAATGAAGAAAATACAATGTTCCAACCAAGTGTTCTTTAAGGTGCTAATTAAGAAAAAAACCAAAACAGTAAATAATTGAAAATGGAAATTTTATGAGTGGTGAACAGAACTGGTGATTACCTACTATATTACAACTACGTTTCACACAGCATTATACCATTATTCTGCTGCCTTCTGAGAAGTATGTCTCAAGTCATCAGAGTTTCTCACTTGCTTTTCTCTCTTCTTTAAAATAAATGCTATTGATCAACAGCAGTGTTTTCTGAAATTGTCAGAAAGGTATGAGCTTCTTAAAGCTCTGTTATTAAGGTTGAATATGATTGGACAGGAGAATTGATTTTTACTAAATTTATATCTCTTAGCTTTTATTGTAATTCCCAATTTGTAAAATTTTATTACACACCTTCAGAAGATATTTTTTCTTCTATTTTTTCATTCTGTGGATTTTGCTTCTGGTATGCTGAAAAAGTGATCATTATTTTTCTTATTTTTATTAAAAAACTTACTGTGTACATAGGAGTTCTGAGCCAACTAAATCTTGCAAATATTTTGTTTTCCAGAGGAACCTGAGTCAGCCGTGCCCAGATTGCTTTGTTAGCTATGTTTAAAATTACTTCAGAGCACGTAAATTCGTGAGCGTATGTCTTGATAGCAGTATAAAATCTTCAATGAGATCAGATTTCTTTATGTATGAAAACTGGCAGTCTCTGCTTCAAAGATTAAAAAAAAATTAAAAAGTTGGAATAAGAACTGCTTGAAAACGTATTTCTAAATCAGTGCCACAGTTAAAGGGAACAGACTGAAATAAACCAGAACTTCTAGCTGCCCAGTCTGCCAATGTTCTCTAGTGGCTGTCATTTAAGAGCCCATACAACATGGTTCAGTGCAGGAGAAAAAAAAGGGAAAGTTTTAAACTTGAAACCCGCTATTCAAATAAATCTGCTCTCTCCAGCGCTGTGCATGCCTTGATGTCAGCTGATATACATCAGCTGGCATTTAGGCTCAGCGTTCATTTAGAAGTATTATTTCCATAATTCCACTTTGAAAACAGTTGATTCCAAAGTTTCTCTGGCCTTTAATGAGAATAAAGATAGGTCTAAATTGTATCAGGCCAGATAGTTTAGAATAGATCTATATGGTAACCATTCATACATATTTGAATGTTTCTTTAACATATCAGAAGTTATTTACTAATGTTGTCTGTGTTTCTTGTATTGTCTTCAGCTCTATTTGAGCCCCCAGGGCTCAGCATTGCGTCTGAACAAATATTTAACAATGTCTGTTATCTAAAACAAATGTATCTTTGGGTTGCCTGAAATCACTATTGAAAGCAGGTTGAGTTAGAAGGAAGAAAAGTGTTTGGAAATGTAGAAACAAGCCAACTCAGGCTAGAATTATGAGCAGATGAGGCATTATTTGTGAAAGGTAAGGAAAACATTGCTTGCTTCTGAGCATCTGCTTGAAACATAATTCTAGGTAAATGTCTAAAACGAAAAATTGATGACCCATAATGTTTTGTTTCACTTCTTAGTTCACCCGTGAAACTGAACCAACTTAAAAGTTAATAGACAAAGAAAAAAGAAAACAAAGCCCATGCACACTGCTGTTTAGAAATAAAATGAAATTTAAGCATCTCCTACAATGTGATTTCCTGAATAGACAATTTGAATTATGCATATATGCATTGCTGAACCGGAGTCTATTTGAAGCGTTTTTGATTTATAAGAATGTACTGCAAGCACTTTATTTCAAAAGTGAGATGCTTAATAACTGTGAGGTTTTGTTTTGTTTCATTTTTTAAATTATTCTGACTCAAAGTCTGAAAATCAATTATGAAACAGTTTATCAAAAAGATGTTTGGTATATCATGCATGATGAAGTAGATATCCTTGCCAGTGCAACTTTTGCTATTCTGAATCTGTTCTAATTCTCCATCTAAAACTTTTTTGTTTCTTTGCTATTATTATTCATCAGAGTATGATAGGATTTTTAGACCTTTCCTTTTAATTTCATTAAAATGCAAATGAATTGGGTTCACATTTTTAAAGAATATTGAACTGCTTCTTGAGGAAAAATCTAATAAGGAGACGGACATATATTTTTTCATACTTTTTAGGTTCAATATAATTTGTCAAAATATATGTTAAAACAAATAATGTAGAATCTGCTTTGCCTGATATTTTAAAAATAATCAAAATTAACCCAAGAAGAAACACAATTGCATTAAATTTATTCCATAGCTATGATTGAATGTGAATGTCAAACTTGAGAAGACTCAGAGAGATGCCAGAAGAGAAAGCTTGTATTTTTGCAGATTTATCTTCCTGTGAAGAGTTTAATTAGTATCCTTTTGAATAACATAGCTTCGATAATGATTGAAGAGAAAGAAAAAAAAACATGTAAAAAAAGAATTGTCCAAAAGTACATGCACACCTGGAAAAATTTCTGAACATTTTCAGCAAAGGTAAAAGAGGTTGCTTTTAGTCCATAAACTTTAGCAACAGTATGATGTTGCTCCTTACTAAGCTCTGAGTTTATAAAGGCAATTATTATGCTCAGCAGTGTAAATCCTGATTCCTGAGCTTGTACTGTGATCTTCTGGGGCAGGTACAGGAAGCTAAATGCTCAGGAAATAGCTTTGTGCTCATGGACACTGGTTACAGGTCACCAGTCAGACTAGAGGCAGGCAGAATATTATCTCTAGAAATTGTATCAACTGAACTGACTGGCAAAGATTCACATATTGTTCCATGACCTATAAACACAAGAAAGATACTAAAATTTTATTAAGATAAATTTATATGTTGCAGCTTTCTCATTCAGACAAAGCAATGAAGAATACATGGTGGAGGTTGAAGATGCCTTAATAAAACAAAATTAGACTAGCTCTGGAATAAGTGAGTTACTTAGCAGTGAGAACAATAAACATCACACAGATTACAATGAGAACATATAGGTTCATTGTCATGTTAGTGCACTGTAAGTACCAGTAAATCAGATGTCTCTTTGTCTCTCTAAAGTAACCCTATATAAACTCTATAAACTATGCAGACGAATAGGGATTTTTAGGGCATGTTCCACTGATCTGCTTAAGGTGCTCTATCTGCATATATAAGACATGACCCAGAAAATGTGTTTCTGGGTTACTAAAATGTTAATTGCTCAAAAGTTAATCACTGGATTTTTTTAGAGCAGTATTTTTTCCCTCTATTTAGCTGTTGATATATGTTTTAATCCATGTCTGAAATAAAAAATAAGATAAAAGTGTTATGGGTAGAGAAGACAGTGAAATAGGGATGAATGGTATTGGTGGAAGTTTTAGAAGTAGGACTTTTAAATTGAGATATTCCATTTGTATAAACAACAAAATATGCATAAACGCATGCACAAGAAGAGCCAAGATCCCAATAATTTCTTTGTCTCAGGTGTAAAGTATATTTAATTATTCTAGGCACAGATGAACATTTTAGTGGCAGAGACTAAAAAAAACCATGAAATAATAAAAAACAAGTGGATAATAAACAGGGAAAAAAAAAGAAGTATTAAAATTTTATTTAAAAACAAAACAAAACAAAACAAAATACATCCCTCCTCCCCAAAACGCTGGAATGAGTATACTACCCTAACCCTAACCCTAACCCTAACCCTAACCTGCCCCTTGAGGCATCCTCATCAGTCAGTGTTGGAGACAAGTCTTTAGAAGTTGATGCCTGCATACTTTCTTTTTTTAAATATTATTTTATTTAAAATATTCTAAATAATTTCATTTTAAACGTTATTGCAAATAGAACTGAAGGTTCTGTTTGACAGAATTATTTCTTTTGCTTTCACCAATCATTCAATTGTTTGCAGGAATTGTCTCATTTGCATATATATATGGAGGTTCTTTCTTTTTTTTTAAATGATGGTTATATGAACATTTCTTTTAAAATAACTGTTTGTATGGAAATTATTTCTTAATACTTGTCAGCTAATGATATGTTTCTATGTAAAATCATGAAGATTTATTCCCATCCTGAAGAAAATAATTATTTTTTATTTAACATAACAGTGCTAGTGGATGACCCCATTATCCATGTGACAGTTAGTTGTTTTAAATCTTATTAAGCTCTTGAACTCAGTAACATATTATGGTAATAAGTTCTGACAGTTAAACAAACTTCCACTGTATAAAACTGGTGTCATCAGTTGCAGATCTGTTCCTATCAATTTAATTTCACTTTCGAAAGAGTAAACAAAAGTACTCAAGCTTGCTGTTTCACTTCTTATTCCTACAACTTTCTGGTCATCTCTGCTAAAAGGTATGACTACCTTTTCAATCTTTTCTTATTGATATAAGAAAAACCCCTTACATGTGCAATGACTTTTAACAAAAGCAATTACTAAGGTAGGTAAGTCTCAAGTAAAATTTAGGATGAAACCAGACAGAAAACTGCCATAGGAGCTTTAACAGATCTAAGAATTACAAGGACAATCCCTCAGGTAGAGATAAAATGCTTGAATTCATAACTTATTTAGCCAGGATTTAGGTGACTGGGAAGAGAAAGAAAGTATTGGGACTTTAAATAACTCTTGTGCTGTTTGTTAGCCCTTGATGATGTGGCCTTTTGGGTCTATTTTATAGGAAAGGTAAGAGTTGTTTTACACTCCAGTGTGTCTGACTATGTATAAAGCATCAAAATGCACAGGCTGAAAAGCTTTCAAGAGCAGATGAACTTCTAGACCCATCACACTGTGTCAGAGTGGTCGAAATGAATTTACTTATAGCTAAGTGAATTGAGCTCTGGCTTCCTAACATTTTTTTTTGGTTTCACATCCAATGTCAAGTCCTGACAATACTGCTGCTGGTAAGGCTATTTTCTTGATATTCCTCAATAACATGCATTTCTTCAATTCTTCTGAAATGACAGCTTTCATAACCTGACAGGATAGAATTTGCAACTACGGCAATATCTGTGATTGTTGGTACTCAATTGTAGCTCTTCTTTTTTTGGCAGAGGACATTAAATGGTGACAGCCACTGGTTTGCAAAGAGGTTTTTCCATTCTTACAGCTAAAGAACTACTCCCAGAAGTAGAAAATAAGGGACTCAATTCCCATTTCATTTTCATGGATACTCATTATATTATTAACGCCTGTCTAATAATATATTCAACCTAAGGCAGAAAAATTTAGGGATTGTTCTGACAGAGGCTAGTCCCTTGCACTGCTCTAGTTTGCTGGTACATATATACAGCACATGCATGTTATTGAAAGTGCCCAAGAACAATTTTTGGCATTTATGTGATACTCCTTCTAGGATAATTCATCTGTGTAGACATCATGCCGATAGAGCTGGATTGCTGTTCTTAGTATAGGCATATTTCCTCATTAATAAAAGGGATAAGAAGGAAGGGGGATAGCACTTCCTTTGTCAATGCTAGTTTTTTAAATCATAGCCCACTGTAGAAATTGTTTTTCTTTCTTTGCACTTGAGAAATGCTAGGGTTTATATCACAGCTGAGTGATTTAAGATGATCTGATTCTATAGTAGTTTGACTGATTTTAAATAAAATGGCAATTGAATACTTTTTAGTTTCACCTTAGAAAAACAGCACCTTTTCATTCAAATAGAAGTCTGTGTAGCCTGGATGCAATGAAAAAGCAGCTAATTTCCAAGTTTAAGATGTATCTAACTTACTTAATTTCTGAACACTTTGAAGCCATTCATCATACTCAGCAGGAAGTAACCAACCTGGAGGAAGTGCATAATGCTCTGAACACAGATGATATTTCAGCTGAGCTTAGTTTTCCTGTCATGGAGCAGTGTGATATCAAGATGGGAAAAAATGCTCATGTTGAGTTGATAAAATAATTAGTTCAGCCACATAATTACTGTTAGTGCCATGTGCTATCCCTGCCATCAGGTGCTTTGTCCTGCTTTCAAGCCACCGAAACCTAATATACAGCAAATGATCTCAGCATGTCGTCTGCCTTATGCCCCACTACAATCACTTTTGAAGACTGTTTTAATTTATTATAATTGTCTCTGGTACCTCAACAGATTTGAAGAGAGACAACCATGCCTTGGCTTTGGAAATAAAATGACACTGCTGTTCTAAGCTAGAAGTAGTGATAATAGCTCAAACATATAATTATTTTCACAATTAAATCACCTTCACAATTAAACGTAGTTTAATCACTAGAGTAACAACAACAGAAAACCTCAAAATCATACCTCAAAAAAACCTCAGAAAATCCCATTTAAGGTCAGTATTGGTAGTATTTGCATAATGTTGTGTTTCAGATGTTGAAATTCTGTACTATTGATAGTTCATACTGTGAGACCTGAAGTAATATATTGCTTTGACAAACCTGTACTACAAGTATTTATGAAGCAGATTTAAATCAATGTGTGAAGTCAGATAGAAGTGTCTACATCTTGCAACAGACGAAGCCAAGATGAAAAATTCTTTAAGAATATGTCTTGAATCATCAAGATAATTCTCCCTCCCCTATTTACTGATGGAACACCAAAAGGCATTCACTACATGTTGAGTTGCAACATGGAATCATAAAATGGCTAGGGTTGGGGAGAGTCTTAAGATCATTTATTTCCAACTCCCCTGCCGTGGCCAGAACTTTCATTTACACTGAGGAGAGCTTGAAAGTTTTCAGGAACCAGTGACCACATGAATGACCATGTATCCTAAATAAGCTAACACTTGTAAAAACACTAACAAAATAGGATTTAGCTTTATATGTAGCATCTCAAATTCTCTGACTAATAATAGCCTTAATTTAGTGGCATTTACCTTACTAATCAGCAATATTATACAATTTCTGTAATAAAAATCAAATTTTATTCAGTAAATTGGCAGATCCACATATGCTTTGCCCTCTCTCTGGATCTTTTTGAAACAACCATCCGTTCTGTAAACTGAATGGTGAAAGGATCTTTCTATGTGGGAATGTACCTAGAAGAATGTGGACATGTGAGCAATCCAGACAACTCTCTGACATTTGTAAAGTAGTGAGCCGAAGGCTTTAGGACCATGTTTGAAAGTTACTAGAGAACTTTTACATGCAGAATGTTTTGAGAAAGTTGGCACAGACTATTGCAGAGTAGGATGTGCACAAAGGAACTGATAACTATGACCTTGGAACCATCTGCTGTTATTACTACAATCTTGGGCTCACGTACTGTAATAGTTAACCAATCATTGAACTGTTGCTAGCACTTGACTGAATGGAGCTAACCAATCTAGTGTTATAGAATACTCTGGTGTTCTCTAGTGTTCTCTAGTGCTCTCTAGTATTTTTTAGTATCCTCTAGTATTTTCTTGTACTTTCCAGTGTTCTCTGGTGTTCTGAGACTTCCCTGTATAAGGCACACTTGTGCACAATAAACTGTTCAGCATTTGACCACATTGATCATCGTTGCGTTGTTCCATATCCCCCGCACTTCTATGCTTAAATAATTAAATGCTGTAAAATAGCACACATAAGAGAAATCAGACAAAAAAAATTCTGTCTTGGTTTGGGGCTTTTAAACAGTTCTGCTCACTCACTCCCCCCTCTTTCTTCCCCAGTCCTGGGGGACGGGGAGGAGAATCAAAAAAATGCAACTCCCACAGGTTGAGATAAGAACAGTTTAGTAACTAAGGTATAGCATAAATCACTACTGCTACCACCAAT
>JASSUY010010975.1:0-14483 GCA_032466535.1 Forpus xanthops
CCGCGGCCTCCGCATGGCCCCGCGGCGGCGGCGGAACGCGGAGCTTCCACCCCTTGGACCGCCCCTTCTCCTCACGCCCTCACGGCCCGCCCCTGAGGGGCGACTCACCTCCCTCCACACTGTATCCCTCCGCCTCCCGCAGGTGATGGAGGGGAGCTGTCTCGCACACACACACCCCGCTGCCGTCGAGGGAACGGCGAGCGGACGGTACCGGGGAGGGACGGGCCGCTGTGGCAGGTCAGAGGGTGGGGTGCGGAGGAGGCACCCCCGAAATGCAGGACTATATTTTCTGGCGGAGGGAGACTGCAAAACGCATTATAAAGACGAGAGGGGCGGAAGGGCCGTGACGAAACGGGAGCTTCGGTGATGGACTGGTAAGATAGCGGAGTCTCGTCCAATAGGAGGGCTCCGCAGCTCCGAGTGGCAGGTGGCCCCACCAATCAGAACGCGCTGCTTTTCTGTCCCCGCCCACCGAGTGCGGCTGTGGCCGGTGTGCGGCCGCTCCTCCGCCGCTTCCCCGACGGGGCGGCCGTGGGTCGTGGACGCTGCTGCCGGTCCTGCGGTGCCCCAGGTAGCCCGCACCGCCGGCAGCCAGGCCGCAGCTGGCCGCGCCCTCGGTACTGCGCTTTGGGGTGACTCCGCCCCACGCAGCACCGCGGGTGGGGCCGCAGGGATCATCACGGTGCTGAGGCCCGGCCCCTCGCAGTCCCCGCGCGCTCTTCACGGCGCTGGGAACGTCGCGACCCCCGGCACAGGGCACTCTCGGCCCTATCGGGAACTGCTGCGGGGCCTCGGGCAGTGACACCTGCCTCATGCCTCAGCCGGGCCCCGCAGCACAGTGGGCTTAGTGCTGTAACGTCTGTGGTTTATATCCAGATCCTCGCATCCTTCTGCCTGTTTACCCGCCCGGTTTAACTTCCAAGCTGGAGCCGGTGCTTGGAAGCCCGTGGGCGGGTGCTTTGAATCAAAGGTGCCGCCCGGCCAAGCCCTGGCTGCTCCCTGCATCGCCGTGGTACCCATCGAGCTGCTTCCCCCATGGGACTGCAGGCTCGTCCGAGAGTTCTTTCGAACATCACCTGGGAGGAGTAGAATCATGGATTAGTTCGGGTTGGAAGAGACCTTAAAGCTCATCCAATACCAGGGCTGGAGCTTGGGGATGGGATGGGAAAGAACCTAGGAAGGGGACAGTGAGCAGCCCCTTAGGCAAAGCTGAGGGCTGTTGGCTGAGTTACACAAGCAGGGCACTTTGAAAAGGGCCTGTTGGGACAGGACAAGGGAGAATGGCTCTGACCTGCCAGAAGGGAGACTGAGATGAGATGAGAGGTGTCCCTGCCCACGGCAGGGGCTGGAACTGAATGAGCTTTAAGGTCCCTCCCAACCCAAACCATTCCATGATGGTTCTGTGCTATCCCCAGAGCCACTTGCCGGGAGCCCCAGGGTGAGAAGGGTGATGGGAGCGTGGGGCTTCGTGCTGCATCCCAGCAGCTTTAAGGAGCACATTTGAGTTCATATTTGCATTTAGTCACAGTGTGAGTCAGACATTCCAGCCCCGGCTGCCGAAATGCCTCAGCTCTGACTTCTGATTTCCCACTGCAACCTTGTTTTGTTTGGGTTTGGGTTTAGTTTGGTTTTTTTTTTTTTTTTCCTATCCTCCCCCCCTTTTCCCTTTCTCCTCCTTTTCTTCCCCTTCTGGCCAGCCCCGTTTCAAAGCAGGTTGGGTTCCTAAGGGAGCAGAGTTGGCACAGGGCAGCGGTGATGTTGGAGGGACCACCATGGACATCCCAGAGGGTTTATTTTTCCCTGCAGCAGTGGGGAGCCAAGGTGAGGATGAGCCCTGCCAGACTTTGCAGTCATGCAGGGGGTTAGGCAAGGAGCCCCCCACATCCTTCCAGCAGTGGTTGGGGTACATGGGGGATGGCTGAAGCCATCAGCACCTTTTGGCTACTGCAACCATCACAGGGAGGCCCCAGGGAAGGGCAAAACCCGGGGCGGGGGGGAGGAGGAGATGAGAAACGTTTTAACTAAGACCCGCAGCTCAGCCAGCACAGAGCCAGGTCCTGCCTCCCCCCGTGCTCCCCATTGGACCCCATTGCTCCTTGCTGTCCTCCTGCAGGCACTGAGCACCCAGAGCCAGGTCCTGCAGGAGCATCAGGGATGCCCAGAGCAGACTTCTGGGGGTGCTGGATCCCCCAAACGGGGGCTGGGGGAAGGGGATGTGCTGAGCGTTTGGCCAGAAAGGCAGTTTTGTTGTTGGTTTCCTGAATGATGCATTCCACATGGCATTGCATCACGCACAGCTGTTACATCACTTTAGCCAGGAAATTTAAAACAAGTGACCTGGGCTGCAAATGGGGCTTTAATTTTTTTATGGACAACACCACCACCAGGGACAGAGAAGAAAAGGCCTCAAAAGTCTCTCTTTCTGGTTGGTTTGTGTTGCTGTTTTTAAAACCCACCCACCTCTCCCCTTTCAACCACTTTGTCCCCAGCTTTCTCCCAGCCTGTGGATGGTGCAGCAGCCATGTAACCCTGGCTATGGGCTCTCAGTGAGAGCAAGACGTGGCTTGTGCTCTCCAGACAGCCCAGCCAGCAGCCATGGACCCTTTGGCTGTCCCATTCTCCTCCAAGGGTGTCCACTCCTCCCTGGCCACCCTTGCAATGCAGTGGGGCACCCTCCAGCTCCCAGCCCCCCTGCAGGGTGATGCTTGTCCCTGTGCTCCGATGTTTCCTGGCTCAAAGGGCAAGCTTGTGCCACCAGCAGCTCCTTGAAAGCATCATTAGCTTTGCCCACCATCCTCCCTTTGGGTGCTGTTTGTTATTAGTGATGGCCCCCACTATGTTATATTATAACACCACTGTTATAATTTCCATCAGCCTAGTAGTTGGGGTCTCCTGTGTGACAGCCTGGAGTCACAGATCCACATCCATCCCAGCCTGCTGGGGCTGCCTGCTTGACATACAGGGATCAGCCCTCACAGCTCCTCCGAGCACCCTGTGCCAGCACCTCAGCACCCTCCCGGGGAAGGAGTTCTTCCTAATGTCCAATCGAGGATGCTCTTTATTCCCTTGGCAGCAGGATTGAGTCCCCATGGCACCACAAGGCCTGGAGGTGCTGGTGTACACCTGGGCAGTGCAATCCTGCATGGGAGATGTGGAAAAGTCTGAAAATCTTGCCTTAAACTGCCTTAAAATCAACCAAAACCGAGCAGGGGTCATGAGAGAGCCCTGGGCCTGGTGTCTCAGAGGAGCAATATGGTGTCCTGCAGTCCACAGCCCAGGGTACCAACCGCCTGCCCACAGGAAACCCTCAGTATGTTTGTGTGCTGGGGTGAGCACTTGGGGTATCTCTGAATGGAAAGAAGAGGCGGCTCTGCACCCAAAACCCATCTTGGCACCTCCCCTGAGGTGTAAGGGCATCTCCTGGGGTGGCCGGAAGGGACTGTCTTCCATCACCAGGATACAGGGATGAAGGTTGGGGTTGGGTGGGAGAAGGTTGATGGGGGATGCAGGGGATGCTGCTGGGAAAAGGCCTGATCCCTGGCTGTGCAGGCAGCCCTGGCCTGGGCAGAGGTACAAGGAGGAGGCCTGAGGGAAAGGGGAGAGGGAGAGGGGAAAGAGGGAAGGAGTAAGGTGGAAAGGAAAAGGGAGGTTGAGGAAAAGAGCTGCTGTGGGAATTGGGTGCAGAGCAGGGGACAGGGATGGGAGCCCTGCCCCATAGCTGCTATCCTGGATGCCAGGTGGGGCATCCAGCATCTCCTCACAGGTGAAACCAGCAGGATCTGAGGGCCTTGTCAAACCTTGTCCATGGAGAAGGAAAGGGGCAGAACCCCTCCGAAGGACTGCCGATATATCCCTGCGGCTGGAATAGTCCCCATCCACCCATCCCAGTGAGGAAGCACAGAGTGGATGGCGGGGTTTTGCCTGGCTGAGCTGGGGGTTGGAGCTGGGATGGACACATCCCTTTAACGGGGTTCCTTTCCAGTTTCCTCAAGCTAAGCAGTCAGATACATCACTGAGGTGACCGAGGCTCAGAACCCTGCAGTTTGCAACCATGCCCCAAAGCGGAGCTGCTCCAACCCCGAGGGATGGGGTGGCCTCTGTGCCTTTGCTGTGGGGGAAGGAGAGGGCACAGGTGGGACCAGGCGGGGGATTTCCCTCCCCTACCCACACGTCTTCCCTTGGTGGGTTTTGTGATACAACGTCGGGTTTCAGCATCACCTCCGCTGTGGTCCTGATCCAGCACCGGAGGGATGTGGAGCTGATGGAGCGAGGGCAGAGGAGGCCATGGGGATGCTGCTTGGAGCCAGGCTGAGAGCTGGGCTGGGGCAGCCTGGACAAGAGAAGGCTCCTTAGGGGAGCAGAGCTTCCCCTGTGCCATAGGGCAGGGCAGAGGCTGCTGCTGAGGGGGCATCACTCCAGGGTGTATGTTGGCATGGGGAGCACCCAAAACTCCCGCAGCGTGTCTATGGGTGCCTGTTGTACAGCTGAAGCTGCCCCCCCCCCCCCAAGTTGCATCTTTCCAGGGTCTTTGGGGAGCAGTGGGGTGCAGAGGGGATATGGGGCAATACCCAAAGATGGCCTAAGGGAGAGCAGAGAAGGAGGAGATGCATGTGAAATGATGCAGCAGCAAACCCCATTTCCCCATGGCCGTGGCCAGCAGGCTGTAGAGGGGTTTGCCAGTCTGGGGGGAGAAGGAATAGCTGTGGGCACCCAGGGGTTGGCCTCATGCTGTACCAGGTTTAGATGGAGCTGAGGGCCAATTCCTTCCCAGAGGGTGCTCAGGCATGGGAACAGGCTGCCCAGGGCAGGGCTGCAGTCACCTGGAAGGGCTCACACACCATGGAGATGATGTGCTGTGGGTCAGTGGTGGCCTTGGCAGTGATGGGAACAGTTGGACGTGATGCTGATGGTCTTTTCCAACCTGTGTCTATGACTCCAGCAGTGCCCAAGTGTCAGGGGACATTTGGGACAGAGCAGGGTGCTGTCCCTCTGGCTCCCAAAGCCTGGGGACGCCGATGACCCCCCCATTGCTGTCTGTGTCCCTGCAGGGCCCTGCCACCCCTCCCCATGGCAATGGGGAGGGTAAGGGCGCAGGAAGCCAGATTAACGGTGAAATCTAGGGCAGCCCCATCTGTCAGGCGTCTCCTGCTCGGATCCGCTGTGATCCCCCTGCAGTGCCCCCCCCCCCGCATCCCCTCCTCACTCGCTGCCAACCCACATCCGGGGGCTGCGGGACCGTCCCTGTGGGGGGAGAGGAGGCCCTGGGGTGATGGAGGGGCTTTTTACCCCCGGAGGTGCCTTTTGTTCCAAGGGGCAGCCCCTGCTCCGGGCTCTGAGCTCCGCTCCAGCTCAGTTCGGGGACATCCGGAAGTTTCCTCCCTTTCTGAGGTCTCCAGAAAGCTCCAGAGGAGGGGGTTGGGGGGGGCAGAAAGGAAGAAACCCCTCACATCTGGGGGCAAAAGGGCAGGAGAGTGACTGAGCCCCCCACTTGTGCGGCTGAGCCCCATCTCTGCAGTTGGAACCGGATGAGCTTTAAAGTCTCTTCCAACCCAAACGAGTCTGGGGTTCTATGGGTCTATGATCTGGGGTAAGAAGTGGCTTGGGACCCCCCCTGTCCCCACCTCAGCTCTGCTGGATGCTCAGTGCTATGGAAGAAGTGCCTTTTGATCCCGATGGGATGGACGCAGCATCCCTGGAGACATCCAAGGCCAGGCTGGATGTGGATCTCAGCAACCTGACCTAGGTGCACATGTCCCTGCTCACTGCAGGGGGTTGGAGTGGATGAGCCTTTAGGTCCCTTCCAGCCCCAACTATTCCATGATCCTATAGGGCTGGGCAGGAGGAGCAGATGGAAGGACACAAAAGGAAACCATGGCTCTGGCTGTATGTGTGTGACCCGGGGCTGCGGGGACACATTCACCTGCCCCGGTGTGTGGTGACCTCGGTTTACCTTGGCAGTACTCAGACACCTTATCTTATCTCCACATCGAGCTGTGCTCACAGCTAAACAAGTGCCAAGTGCTTTGGTTTCCCCTGATCCTGTCTCAGCACTGCACTCACTGAACTCACAGCTTCCCCTTGGATTAACTCAGGGGAATCGGGACTGCTCCCGGCCCTGCATCCCTCCTGCACCCCAACATCAAGGGATGGGGAGGCTGAGATGCTGGTGCCATCCTGTTCATGAATGAAGGTAAAAGCTGTGCTCTGGTCCTGGCGGTGCTCAGGGCATGTGGGTGCTATGTGGGGCAGCCGGGATGCCCGGGGCTGGGTGATGGGCTGCAGGGCAGGCCCTGGTGTTCCCCTGTAGCTCCCAAAGTAAAGCGGTGATGTAAAAGGCATAGAATCATAAATCCCAGCGTGGTTTGGATTGAAGGGACCTTAAAGCTCCTCCAGTGCCACGGGCAGGGACACCTTCCATAGAGCAGCTTGCTCCAAGCCCGTGTCCAACCTGGATTGAGCACTGCAGGGATGGAGCAGCCACAGCTCCTCTGGGCACCCTGTGCCAGCGCTCAGCACCCTGGCAGGATGCCGGTTCCTTACATGAGGCCTGAACTGCTGTGTTAGAGCCGGAAGCAGAGCTCCTGCTCCAGTGCCGCCTGGCTGACAGCTCCCTGCAGCTTCCCACCTCAGCTCGGCCCATCTTCTGTCGGGAGCTGCCACTTCTCAGGTGCAGGCAGAGCTGCATGGGGGCACCTGCCCCCCCCCCCCCGGTCCTGCCTCTGATGCCTCTGCGGTTTCCCTGCCTGCTCCAGGGCCCCCCGCCCCACAGCGCCATGCAGGCAGCAGGATGTGACCTCAAACCTCCGCTGTCACAGAGGGGCGGCGGGGATGGGGGACCAATGGGAAGTACCAATGGCGGCGGGGATGGGGGGATCAATGGGAGGCACCAATGGCGGTGGGGATGGGGGGATCAATGGGAGGCACCAATGGCGGCGGGGATGGGGGGATCAATGGGAGGCACCAATGGCGGAGGGGCTGGAGGGCTCTTTGGGAGGCACCAATGGCGGTGAGGATGGAGGGGGCTCTGTGGGAGGTACCAATGGCGGCAGGGATGGGGGGAACTGTTTGGGAGGTGCCAATTGCGGTGAGGATGGAGGGGGCTCTGTGGAAGGTACCCATGGCGGCGGGGGGGGCGGGGACTGTTCGCGGGGCACCAATGGCACCGCTCAGCCCAGTACCGCTTCCGAAGCGCTGCCGGGGTGCGGGGGGGCCCTGAGCGCCCCGGGGGGGGCAGTGCCTGCCGTGGTCCGTGCTGGACCCGAGGTGATGGTGAGGAAGGACCTCCGTGTCTGCGGGGTCCTTCTGGGGGCCCCTTGGGGCAGGGTCGGGGTCAGGGAGGCACTGCAGCCCCCCCCGCCCCCGGCTCTGCCCCCTGTGCTCGGGGCTCAGCACCATCCTGCTCCATGCCCGGGCTCCTCAGGCATGGGGTTAAAGGGCACAGGGGTTACGGGGACAATGACACGGGAGGAAAGGTTGTAGAACCATAAGGGTTATGTGTAGGTCAAAGGTCGTGAGGTCAGAAGTCAAATGGCACAATGGATAAAGGCCACTGGGTCAAGGGGATGGGGTCAGAGGGCAAAGTTCACATGGTCAGAAGTCAAAAGGAGCAAGAGGTCAAAGGGCACCGGTTCAATACTTCATGGGACTGATGGGCAAACACTGCACAGTCAGAAGTCAAAGGTCATGGAATCACAAAGCAAAGGTCAAAGGTCAGCAGGACAAATGGCAAAGGGTCGAAGGTCATGGGATCAGAAGCGAAAGGTCATGTCATCAGAGGCCGTTGGTGTAAAAAAATCAATGGTCATGTGACAGAGGTAAAAGGACGTGGGACCGTGGTCAAAGGTCACTGGGTCAAAGGTCGCAGTGGAGGCCGCGGGGTCACAGCGATCGGCCCCGCGCTGGGGAGGGGCAGAGCCGCCTCTGACCGGCAGGGGGAGCCAGAGACCGGGAATGGGGGCGCGAGAGGGATCCGCTTCCCGCGTCCGCGCCTCTCATCCTGCGGCCCCGTCCCCATCCTGCACCTTCATCCTGCACCCCATCCCCATCCTGCACCACCATCCTGCATCCCCATCCCTCATCCTGCACCCCCATCCCCATCCTGCACCACCATCCTGCATCCCTATCCCTCATCCTGCATCCCCATCCCCATCCTGCACCACCATCCTGCATCCCCATCCCTCATCCTGCATCCCCATCCCCATCCTGCACCCCCATCCCCATCCTGCACCCCCATCCCTATCCTGCACCCCCATCCCCCATCCTGCACCCCCATCCTACATCCTGCACCACCATCCTGCACCCCCATCCCCATCCTGCACCCTCATCCTGCACACCCCATCCCTCAGCCTGCACCACCATCCCCATCCTGCACCCCTCATCCTGCACCCCCATCCTACATCCTGCGCCCTTCCACCCCACACCTCTTCACCCAGAGCCCTCACTCCTGCTGCCACCCCCCCAGCATCCCGCTGTGCCTCAGTTTCCCCAGGGAACACACCTCTCCTGGCACCCCCTGGCATTCCCTGTCCTACTCCCATTGGATTGGAAGGGATCTGTCCCTTGTGGTGCCACCCCGGCTGCACATCCACCCCTTGCCCTCCCCGGGCCAGCAGCATCCCGCTAATGCTGCATTCCTGACCCACTGCCCTGCGCCTGCATCCCCTGCATCCTGGAGCCCCCTGTGCATCCCTAGGGACCATGAGTGTCACCGTGGCAACCGGTGATGGTCAGCAGCCAGTGACCCGGGTGCCCTGGAGGGAGGCCTGGCCCTGGCTGGGGGTCGCTGGGGTCAATCAATCTCATTGCTATGCACGGAGCCCTTCACTGCCATAAGGAGTGCCAGGGCTGGAAATGGAACAAAACGGAGGGGAAATGGCACAAAAATGACTCAAAGGGGGTTGGTCCAAAGGCCGATCCCCGCCTCACCCCGTCAGAGACACCCGGAGATGAGCCCCTCTGCAGGGACCTGGGGTCTTAGGGTGCCTGGGTAAGGGTCTGAGGCTGCGAGGAGGGTCTGTGCCTCACTGGCAGCTAAGGGCTGCCCATTCCCAACCTCCCTGCCCATGCCGGTAAGCCTGCTCCCACCGACATTCCCACATCCCACCGGAGAGGGTGCAGGAAGGGGCCGGGGACTTGGAGACTTTGCTGCACCTCAGCATCCATTCTCCTCCTGCTCCATCCCAAGGGAAGAGGGCGGCAGCAGCCATGGGCCCCCAGCAGTGGAGAAAACACCCTGTGGAGAGCTCAGCTCTCTGAATAGGGAGCTGATGGCGGCCTTCCTCCCCCTCCTGCATCCTCATCCCCATGCAGGTCCCTGCCTGTGGCAGGGGGTTGGAACTGGATGAGCTCTAAGGGCCCTTCCACCCTGAGCCATTCCATGGCTCTCTGATGCGTCCCTGGGCTGGGAGCCATGGCTGTGGCACCTCCTGAGCTGGCTGAGGCCCAGCGCTCATCAATCCAATGGGATCACCTCCTGCCTGTGCTTCCCAGGTGCTCGGCTGGGATGAACCTGGGGATGGGATGGGGCACTAAAGTCTTGCCCCAAATGGGATCCTGCTCCTTGGTGCCCCCAGCCTGGCAGGACAAATGGGATCCATGCCTGGAGGATGTCTGGGACACCAGCTGGGAAGGAACCCAGATGTCAGCCACCTCCCGTGTGGAGATGCTCCTTAGCACAGGGATGCAGCCCAAAACCAGCCCCCAGGTACTATCAGAGGCTGCACAGGACTGGACCCTGCATTGCCACCTCCCGACTCCCAACCTGAACCCCAAGAGACAGCCCAGAGCCTGGGGGGGGGGGGATGAGAGTGGCTTTGGGAGGGGGCTGAGGCCATCCCTGGAGCTCTGCTGCTGACCACCGTGATCCCCCCCTGCTCCGGTGTGGGGCTGGAGCCTGCGGAGGACAGACACAGCGTCTCCATCTCACAACCACACTCACCTCGGAGAGGGGGGCTGCTGGGAAAAGGCTCCCTCCTCCTCTGCCGGGTGGGGCAGTGCCTGCATTTACCGGTACTGGGTTGACAGCACCGTCTGGGGGCCTTTCCAGCTCCTCCAGGCCCTCCCACTGAGGGTCCCATGTCCTAAGTGTCATCCCGGTCACTGGATGCTCCCGGGGACCCTCCATCCCTCCCCTGAGGCAGGACAGAGCTGCAGGGCAGGAGCTGGGTACCAGGAGCTGCTTTATGCCCCTCTTAACATTGCCCCACGTTCCCAGTTTGGCTCCAGCCCCACCGGGACACCCTGGTGAATCCATCCCAAGACCCACAGTGCCGGGATGCTCGTGCTCCCCCTCCATCCGGAGCATCCCGCCTGGAGCCACGCATGAACGGCAACAAAGGCAGATTGTAGCTGACGGCTGGAAGATGGATTTATTGCAATGATGCAAAAATTAGTTTATAGAATACATATAAATAAAGATTTCCTTCCTTGATGGGCGAACTCAGCACAGCAGCAGCTCTTCTGGCAGGATTTATTCATCACCCCAGCGCACTCTGGGGCACTGGTGACTGTTTCCCTGAGCAAACAGGGCTCGTGGTGACCTGAGAGGGGGTAAAAGAGCTCAATTTTAGGTCTCTCCTCAGCCCAGCATCACTTATTGCTACTATGAGCAGGCCTGGCCACAAAGCCAGGCAGCCTGGCAGAGAAGGGCCAACCCTCACAGCAAAACCAGCTGGCAGGGAGGCATCTCGGTAGTTAAACATAGGGAAACTGAGGCACGGATGCGGAATGACTTGTCCGAAAAGGACCAAAGGAGGGATGCAGGAGCTTGTGCTGGCTGGAGTGTGAAAGGGGGATGTGCTTCCTCTCAACCCTGGGAAACAGCAGGTTTTGGGGACACCTCCCTCCCAAACTCCCTGCCCCACATCGGAAAAGGACGGAATACCCCTTGGGATGGCTTCAGCGCACCCCCAAGCTCCATCACCCCATCCTGCAGGGGACCCGGGTGCGGAGGGGCTGCGGTGGGGACGGCAGCGGGGTGCAGGCTGCTGCTCTCTGTGTCTCCTTGTTGTGCGGTCGATCCCCAGACAGACTCCTCGCCTTGCTGCGTGTGCTCTTTGGAGCCCATTGATTTCCCTGAGTAAGTGAGTTTGTATGGATCATGCAGCATGCAGGCCGGGCTGCCCAGCGGTGCAGCAGCCGGCGGGGGGGGGGGAGCTGGGCAGAGAGTAGAGCCGATCAATATGGACAGTGTGAAGTGAATTAATGGAAGACGTAGAGCCCGGCTGACAGCACTGCCGGGGCCACGCTGCCCTTCGGGGGCTGCTGGAAGGCAGCTGGTGATGCTGAGAGGGGTCCGGGGGGACCCCGGCTCAAGTCCTGCCCTGGGAATGGGGGATGCCGGTGGGGCAGGGAATGACTGTGGGGATCTTGGGGGTGTGCAGCCCCTTCCTGACAAGAGAGCGGGGGGAGCTCTGCTCCCTGAGAAAGCCTCATGTGCCCAAAGTCTGGCTCTGCTGCAGGGCAGCACCGTTGGGCACCCGGTTCTGCAAGAGCATCTGTAGCTGTGGTCCCTGCAGGAAAGATGGAGAGGGGCTTTGGATGAGGGATGGAGGGACAGCACAAGGGGAATGGCTTTAGCTGCCAGAGGGGAGACTGAGATGAGCTCTTAGGCAGAAGCTGTTCCCTGTGAGGGTGCTGAGCGCTGGCACAGGGTGCCCAGAGAAGCTGTGGCTGCCCCATCCCTGCAGTGTTCAATCCAGGTTGGACACAGGGCCTTGGAGCAAGCTGCTCTATGGAAGGTGTCCCTTCCATGGCAGGGGTTGGAGCTGGAGGAGCTTTAAGGTCCCTTCCAACCCAAACCAGCCCGAGGTTCTGTGATTCTTCACCAGGCACCTTGGGTTTAAACAACGGTATTGTCTCGTGGCAGACAAGAAGCTTCCAGGCAGGATGGTTGATCAAGATCTCCACAAAAACACTTGGGTGTGTTAAAGGGAGAGAAATAAACCCCAGCTCCTGATTCAGATGTGTTGCCTTTTCTTCCAGTGGGGCTTCGCACATCCAGAGCGTGCGATGTCTTATTTGCCTTTGCAGAGCATTTCGTGCAGAGAGTTTGAGAAAAACCCAACTCCAGCCCCAAAATTCACCCTCAGAAGTGCCATGAAGCTGCTGCCAGGAGCATCATTGCTCTGTCGTGGTTGAAGCCATTTGCTGCTTTGCCCTGGGTCATTCCTAGTGCGGGGCAATGCGCGTTCAACCGAGCCACCTCCAGAGCACATGGCCAGTGTAGGAATCTCCCAAACTGCACCTAAACTGAGGCAATCTGCAGCCCATGGCCATGCTGAGGCTCAATGGGGTCTTGGGGAATGATTGCTCTTCTTTCTGGCATGGTTTTGCTGGGGTTGAGCTATAGAGATCGGAGCCTTGAGGGCATGTGTTGGCTCTGGTAATTCATGGTGCAGGATGGGATTTGTCACAGCGATGCCCATGTGTGCAGCCCTGTGTCAGATTGCCCTCAGAATGGTTTTTCACAGTAGATTTTTAGGTCAATGAGGGCTGCAGGGAGGCATTGCCCATTTCTGAGGCTTTTGGAGCTTTTTCCCCCTTACTGTTGAAGCAGAATTAAAGCCGTTGCTGGTGATGCTTCAGGAGCGGGGCTGGAATTGTGCCTTGGGGCTTTCTGCAATACCTGGAGGTCCCGGGTACTTTGGCACAGGAGGGGCAGCTCCCCAAGGGCAAGGGCTGGCAGGGTCCTGAGGTCCCCGTAGTGATGGGTACAAGGAGCTGCTGGGCAGGGACTGGAGTAACACCCAACTGCCTAATCCAGTCGCAGCCCGGACACTGTCAGGTCCTGGGAGCTGGAATGAAGGAAAACCCCGTTGAGCAGGAGCACAAATCCTGTCGTGCAGAGCAAAGCATGCTTTTTGTGTGCTTTACCCACTGCTGATGTGACTGTGAATGTGGCGCATCCTCAGGGATGGACCACAGCAGGACCGCCCTTGGGGATGCTGTGGTCCTGCTGAGGAGGTGTGAGCTGTGTTGATGGCAGAGCTGCAGAACAAGGAAGGTGCTGCCCAGCAGCAAGGGCAGAACCGTGCCCTGGAGGTGGGTGCCCACCTCTCCATCACGAGTTATACAATGGGGATGCAATGGGTGAAGAGGGATGTCACCACCAGCCTGGCATTTTGTCCCTCTTGGGAACCTCTGGGATGCAAGACCAGAGGGCAAGTGGCTCCTCTGGGCCCAGCGCTGGGTAACATGAGGCGGGTGGGCCTGGGGAGGGTAAGGAAGAGGTGTGCTGGCCCTTTAAGAGAATAATTTCGGAGCTGGCCTACTGAGTTATTGATTGGCGCTATGGTAACGTATATTAGATTATGTATGGCTGGAAATGTGTTGTGGACTGGGAGGCTTGTTTGGGAAGCCAGCACTCTTCTTCTTGTAAACCAGCTCCCCGCAGAGGGTTTGGGTTGTGAGGGGTCTGCAGCACGTCAGCTCAAGCGGAGCTGAGGATGGGCAGCGCTCG
Organism: Forpus xanthops; assembly: GCA_032466535.1. Classification (NCBI taxonomy): domain Eukaryota; kingdom Metazoa; phylum Chordata; class Aves; order Psittaciformes; family Psittacidae; genus Forpus; species Forpus xanthops. Next base: position 13,460 of record JASSUY010010975.1, read on the forward strand.
ATGCATGTGTGAGACCATAGATCTGGTGCCCTGGGTCCTGCTTGGGGCATCTTTGGGTGAGAGGGATGGATGCTGAAGGGTTTGTGATCAAAGGGGTGCTGCGGGATGAATGGGAATACTTGTGGAGCAGACGTGGTTAAACCCCAGAGCCGGCGCTGTTCCTTCCAAACCAGCTCCCACCTCATGTCTTCCTTGGAAAACAGGAAACACCCAGGCATGAGGCCCATCTGCCAGGGCTTGGCCTTTGGTCTTCTTGTGTGAGCTGGCAAAACACAATCCCTTTCCCATTGCAATGGCTCCTGGAGGGCAGATGGGCTTCAGTGGAGGTGGGTTCACCAAAACCCTCCTTTGCCAACTGACTGCTGATGGTGATGTGGGGCACCCACTGAGCCCCAGCCCTGCAACTCCACATCCTGGGTGAGCTCTTGCCTTGGAGGGAAGGCTTCTTCTGAGCCCACACCATGAGTTCACACTTGGGAACAAGGAGATATCCTTCATCCCATGCCCCTCTCCTGGGGGCCCCGAGAGAGAGCAGCTCCTAAAGAGGATAAATGATGGATAAAGATGGATAAAGCTCCCAAATCCCAGCAAAAGCCCTTCATGCTCCTTCCCTTGCCAGACAATTGGTAGGATAGGACACAGCTCCTTCTGCGGGGTGGTCCTGTCCAGAAGGAGAGCCCGGAGCTGTGTGGACCCTCACACACAGATGAAGGCACCGCATTGATCCCAATGTTTCACCATCACCTTTCAGTGCTAATCCCAGGCAGCAGTGGGGCAGCTGGAGGAGGCACCGGACTGTACTGAGCATGGTCAGGGGTATTGTGCTGGAGTCAGTAGGCTTGGAAAATGGGAGGCTTTGAGATCGTTCAAGAGTGGGGAGAGGAGAGGAAGGTGAGGGGGAGAGGAAGGTGATGGTGAGAGGAAGGTGAGGGGGAGAGGAAGGTGATGGGGAGAGGAAGGTGATGGGGAGAGGAAGGTGATGGGGAGAGGAAGGTGATGGGGAGAGGAAGGTGATGGGGAGAGG